>JAASAO010003257.1:0-14970 GCA_017311375.1 Mytilus coruscus | reverse complement strand
TTTATTTCCTCTGACTATATATTACAACAAAATACCACAAATAACTCCGTTTTATGATATCTAAAATGTCAATGAAGATAAACAACAAAGTAATTTTATCAGCAAATATCTAAAAAATTGTAAATTAAAATGATCACATCACAGTTGTTGAAGAGTATAATTTTACACAATTATCTTTCAGAGATTATTGTAAAAGACGATCAAGAAACTGGTTCTAAAGAAATTACCAGGAGGTATTGCTATTAGCAGTTCTTCGTATCTACTATTGATGACTATCCTGATTGGCTTGATCGTTTACCAATACTGTATCGATGGTGGTTGTATATTTCGAATACTTTGATAAAAACATTTTAACCTGATGTTATTAATATTATATTAAATACAGTAAATTTATTCATAAATACAAAATCTGACTGAAATTGTTTATTGAAGAAATAAAATAACCCATTTTGTCCCTTCAAGGATGGAAATTTGGTAAAAACGTCCAGGAACAAATATCACAAGTGGAATCTAGGTGAAATCCGGCTGATGCTGAAGTATGGACAGAACGACCAAGTGGTAGAAAAAAAAACAACGAAATTTATGATACGATTTCTGTTCACAAGCCACATGTTTCTGGGCAATCTTGATCATGCAGGTCCGCTCGTGACCAGAAGTTTCGAAAGGAAGAATTTAAAAAAAAATAAAAGTATGAAAACCAAATGTCATCAATATCCTCACCCAGGTCTCCTGTCATTGGTTGTTTTATTGGTAATCCTACCATACTTTTATTTTTATATTATATAGAACAACCAAAACGATTGGTCGTCAACTTGCGGACAAGCTAAGTTTAACACAATTTTTTAGTTGTACACCATGCATTTTCAAGGCGAGAACATATTAAAAATGAATATAAACCATAGATCGTGCAAAGTGTCGACAGGAATTATAGGGTATGAATTTCGACGGCCGTCACCTTTTTGCAAGTCACCTTCTTGCCTTCTACTGACATAGTTATTTAAATGTTACCAAGTTTCAGTCTACAATATGATCATTGTACTTTTTAAAAGATGTGGTGTGATTGCTAATGAGACAACTAGAATTAGCAAAAAATATTCAAAACATATAAGAGGGTCTGGATGGGGGTCAACCATTTCTTTTCATTAAGTGACAGGAACAGAGGAGGATACTATCAAAGTTGAGGTTAGTACGTTCTCATGATCTCAACATTGAAAAAGGTAGATACTGAATATTGACTACTAGTATGTAATCTTTGTGATCAAGCTGTAGAAGATGAGATACATTTTCTTATATACTGTGTTTTGTTCATTATTTTGTACATCAATCAGGCCGTTAGTTTTCTCGTTTGAATTGTTTTACATTTATCATTTCGGGGCCTTTAATAGCTGACTATGCGGTATGGGTTTTACTCATTGTTGAAGGCCGTACAGTGACCTATAGTTGTTAATTTCTGTGTCCTATGGTCTCTTGTGGAGAGTTGTCTCATAGGCAATCATACCACATCTTCTTTTTTTTTTATATGTATGGAGTCTTCAGCAGTACAGATAACCATATAAAGGCCATTAGTAAGAACTCCGAAGATTTTAACATACTCAGTTTAGAAAAATAAATTTTTATTGATCATGACTCATGACATTGAGAAATGAGGATAACAATATTGTCTACTAGTATATAATTTAATTTTGAATGTAACAAGTCTTCTGATTGGCCAAAAGTTTTTTTGTCTTTCAGCTCATGAACATAATTTTTTCATGTGACCGTGACGTCACCTAGCAATGTTTTTTTCATGATTTACTTCTTAAAAATGGAATTTTAGTATTAGAGTATTAGAATGATTGCTATATTTTTTCTGTCTATTCGAAAAAAACCTCAAAAATGTGGTGCACACTTTTAATCAATACGCCACGCGGGTTATTCAGTCTGCTCCACATTTTTTATTTCATTTTTTCATAGACAGAAAAAAAATGTCATTCCTTAAATATTATCTAAAATTGTAGCTTAATTGTTTAAGAACCGTTCTGATTTAAGCAAGTTAAAACCCGACATTTCATAAACAAATGTACAGCTGGAGATCCTCATATCAATTAAATGTTATTTACTATGTATTTTTATGATTTTATTATTTTTTGGGGAAAATGTAATTTTTCAAAAGGATATAGAAATTGCACAGCGTCCAGTTGTGTCCGCCTGTAGCAAACTAGGAATAACGTGGTGTCCAGTTGTGTCCGCTTTTGTCCCCATTTTTCTTTAATCTATATAATAGACAGAAAAATAAAAAAAGGAGAATGATTGGGGTATGGGGCTCAATCATATAAGATAGAGAATAATGGGAAATAAAGAACAGAAAAAATGGCCGAAATCCTAACAAATCATTATATATTTCTTTCAGTTATCTACAAAGGATAAAGTTATTGCAGTTGTGTCCGCCTGTAGAAACCAGTGTCTATAATTTTCATATAGAAATTATATAATGTCTAGCTGTGTCCGCCTTTATTCCTCTATTTCTTTCATTCATATAATAGACATGAAACATGTGAAATGGCTAAAAGAAAATAATGGGGAAAAAGGGGGTTCTGAATTATAAAACGTAGATAACGGTGGGAAAAATGATAAAGAATGGAGAAAAATGGCCGAAAATATAAAGATTACAGAAATGAAAAAAAACCCATCCAGACCCACATAATGGTATATCTCAAATTATGATTCAAATCTATAATTATATATTTAATGTTGATAAAAACGATGAATCATTGAAGTATTTTTTCATTATGTCCAGTGACAAATATTTCATGGATATTTATGGCGAGAAAAGTTTAAAGGTTTCTACAAATCATATTAGAGAGGCTACTGAGACTGTTAATTTTGACCACCACTTTAGAATTAAAGTATAGTAGATAAGGGCAGAACAATTGCAAGCAAACCATGGAAAATGAAAATGGGTAGTAACGACTAGGATTTCTTAACTGTCGTAACTTTCAGTTGAAGTGTTATTCACCCTACATGGAGCAACAGATTACGTTACCCTATTCGTGGCTGTCTATTTATACATCCCGAACATTAAAACGGACCATTCGCTTTACTGCCGACGATTTACATATAGTATCCACCAGAGTCCAAATGAAGTGAATGCAAGCAATTATAGACAACCGTATGGCCTTCAACAATGAGAAAAACCCACACCGTATAGTCGGCTATATAAGATCCCGACATGACAAATGTGAAACAATTCAAACGACTAAACGTATGGCCTAATTTGTGAGAAATCAATTTACGAAAAACCAATATAACAGACCTGAACCAACGACAACCACTGATCTACAGGATTCTGACTTAGGACAGGCCCAGAGAGAAGGGGTGTGATTAAACATGTCTCTGAATATTAAAATAAGAAAATGCGGTATGATTGGCAAATAGACAAATCTTGGATTGGGTTTACAGAATAGTGAAAAATGGACAAAATAGATTAAAAAAAACAGAGAATAATGGGGTGCTTAATTATAAAGAATAACTGCAAAAGTTAAAGAATTGGGTAAACATATACTGATTACAGAAAACAACAATGTTCAGAATACAGTTATCAAGTAATAACAGAATAGGCACTAATTTTAAAGAGTGAAAAAATAAAAGAATACAGAAATGAAGGACCCTCCATCCATACTCTCATCAAAGCGTATCTTTTACAACCCATATATATGAGGGTTACATTTACTGTCAAATGGTTTGGCTTTCATGTAAAAATATTTTGTTTCGTCATCTCCCCTTTCCCGTTTCATTTCAATATATATAGATTAAATTGTTATATAATTTGGTAGCCGGCCAGTTGCAAATATTTCACGCACACATTCTAGACTGGTGTGAGCTAAGGCTCCGTGTTGAAGACCGTACTTTGACCTATAATGGTATACTTTTACAAATTGTGACTTGGATGGAGAGTTGTCTTATTGGCAATCATACCACATCTTCTTATATCTATGGAACAAAATGATACGTATGTCATTTGATGATGGGCGGGGATGTTAGTCTACCGCTGTCGGAGTAAGTTCAAACTGGCATTCCCCTTGCGTCAGGAAATATTTTAAATGATAAGTTCTATATAGATTCAAATCCAGGAGTCCTTGAGAAATCTATATATCAGGTGTACGTCCTTTAAAGGTAGTTTCGCCGGGTAGGCCGTATTTAAGATTTCGATTGGTATATTTATGTTGTTAAATACCTTTAAAAAACAAAATTTCACGTACATTGAAAAATAAAAATGAATGACCGTTGTTTGTTATAATTTGTCCGTAGGCTACCTTTTTTCCCTTGAATTAATGAAATTTAATTGATCAACAAGGCTGTAGTCAAATCAATTTTGTGAGTAATTTTAGTGTCGAGGGTGTGTCTTGTGTAGCGTGTTTTCATTGGTTTGATATTTTGTTACCCTGAATTTTGGTCAGTGGAAAGCTTCGGGCCGAAGTGTTTTAAAATAGCCATGCCATTTGTCGTCAGATATATTTCAAAGAAGCAAAAGATTTGATGTTACATATGAAACTGTAAAAAAAAACACATATACAAGGTATATATATTTAATAATCGTTTTATGTTAGTGAATGATCAAAACGCGACTTTTTAAATCTTTTCTCATTTTCTCATGAATATTGGATATGATAGAGAAGACTATCTGACGTTGAATTTTCGATCAAGTTATGAAAAAGATGATAGATATGTCTTCGTGACTCGAGATATTTCGGTATGTGATTCCAAATGTCTGAAAGAAATTTTAGGTTCCAATACTTTCCGAAAAGAAAATGAAAATAAATACTAAATGAAAGGTATCTCATGTTATTCTTATTTTTAGGTCCGATGAGCGACATATTAACCTCAAATTTTGTTTTATTTATCTTTTTTTATTTAAAACATCAAAAGTAGCGACTTATGTAATTTGTGAAGCGAGTTCGTGTAAGACCGGGTTGGACCACACCCCCTCCTTTTTTTTCTTCGATTTTTTAGTGACATTTTTTCTTCTTTAATTGTGATAAGATAAGATAAGATAAGACAGTTTATTGGTTTAAAATCCAAAATTATAGGATTGTTACCAAGACAATAATCAAAGTATATATAAACTTGTATATCCCCTCCATTATTAAAAGAAAATATTGTTAGAATAATATATGTATCTAATCCCTGCTGAGGAAGTGGTACCACCAAGTTATTTATAACTCAATAAAGCATTTCTAGAATTGAACATGTCACTTATAAATTTTACAATAATTCTAATTATATCAGTCTCACCACACGTACATGAACGTTTCGTTGTGTTCCGGCGGTTGGAACCCCTATTACAAAAATGCTGGATCCGCACCTTGAACAGATAAAATATATTAACGGAAGAGCTTCCACGAGTTATTAAAAAATCCAATAGCATAAATTGAGGAAACACTTGTATACTTTTAGTATTATGAGTCAATGCAGTTAAATTAACTTTGTAATAACAAGTATCTCAATATTTAGGTACATACATTTATTAGTTTAATAGTCCGAGCACCAAGTGAACAACATGTTTTTATTAATACATATAGCACAGTTTTCACCAACCAGGGAGGAAAGGTGGCGAAGAGCAAAGGTCCCCTTAATTGCCAGAGAGTACTTTTAATTTTATTACATTTTAATTTTTTTCCAAATCTGAGTCCCCTCTATTAAAAACCTGTATTAGCTACTGGTCACCAACTTAAGTTATAAAAACAATCTCCCACGGTGTTTCATACTAGATGTCCCTGCTTTTAACCCCCATTTTGTCTTTAATTATTTAAATTGTCAAGTTTCTACTTTTTAGAACAGTCGTTTTCATTAATTTGTGTCATGAATATACATGAAGTATTTTCCGTGACAGAAAGTCAAGCAAAAAATAATCAATTAATACATTAATGATCATTTTTTGTCCGAGATCAAGGTCAAAGTAACCGGTAAATGCTATCTATTCGAGATTTTAACGTCCCTGTGCATTCACGTATTCTATTGACCAGAATTTACGATTTGAATATTAAAATAAGAAATTCCACCACACATGTAACGTTAAGGATGTACTTAGGTCAGGTTAAGGAATTTTTGTCAGATGTTCGGACTGCTTGTTTTTTTCCTACGATACAGTATAAATATTTTGACCCATAACACTAATTTTTCTTTTCATTTAAGACTTCAATAGCTCATCAAATATAAAAAAGAAGATGTGGTATGATTGCCAATGAGACAACTGTCCACAAGAGACCAAAATGACACAGAAATTAACAACTATAGGTCACCGTACGGCCTTCAACAATGAACAAAGCCCATACCGCATAGTTAGCTATAAAAGGCCCCGAAATGACAATGTAAAACAATTCAAACGAGAAAACTAACGGCCTTATTTATGTACAAAAAATGAACGAAAAACAAATATGTAACACATAAACAAACGACAACCACTGAATTACAGGCTCCTGACTTGGGACAGGCACATACATACATAATGTGGCGGGGTTAAACATGTTAGCGGGATCCCAACCCTCCCCCTAACCTGGGACAGTGATATAACAGTACAACATAAGAACGAACTATAAAAATCAGTTGAAAAAGGCTTAACTCATCAGATGGACAAAATACAAGTGGACGTGGCAGGGTACTTGTACATCCCAACAACAAAAAGACATTAGAAACAGATCTGAGAGTACTCGCAGTTATCTGACAGCTAGTTCAAAGCCACTAACAACTAATAAAAAAAAATCATGCATCTAAGACTAAATTATCAATCCGTTCACATCCAACATCCAATGGATTTAGTGTAAAGACGTCATAAACCGTCAGAGAAAAACATGACCTTGTGCAATGCCAAGATACAGGTATCGACAGATTGTAGATCCATGAATGTGTATATGTATATAACATACTAGTAATATTTAGTTTGCTTTTAATTTACTGATAACAAAATCAATATTTATACCAATAAAAACAATATTCAATGATCTTATTACAGTGTTGAATCGGTAACCTTTCAGAATAAGTTTATTTAAAGGAGCGATAAGTTTACAAGGATCATTTCTAAATTTCAGGGCACGGTTAACAACATTTCCGTAAAAATGAGGATGTGCTATCCCGTTTGAAATAAGTTTTCTACAGGTACAACCAAACGGTCATTTACTAAAATATAAGCAGATTCTAATGGTTTACTTTTACAAATTGTGACTTGGATGGAGAGTTGTCATTGGCACCCTATATCTAACCACATCTTATTATAACTATCTAGATTTCTTTTCTTTCTTTGAGACCCAAATAATAACAATGCAAATATAAGGTAAAAGTCAGCCTTTTCCCTTCATTTAAAAAAGTTATCTCGAAAAGGAGCTCCATACCATATCAATATTTTTAACATATTTGTTTCTAAACTAATGCTTTTCTGACTTATAGTATCAATTTTAAATTCTACTTCATTTTAAGTTCATCTAAGTACATCCTTAAGCATCGATAGAAATAAACATTAGAGCTCATGTCTTTACGTCAGTATTCTTTTTTTCAGCTATCGACCATAAGGACAGGGACAAGGACAAGGAAAACACCATTTTAGAATCGAAAACAGACGAAAATTGTTAAAAGGAAAGGTAAGGAAATGTTTTCATTCTTATTTTTAAAATAGATAGAAGTTTATAGTTTTATAAATAGACAAAACTCCCAAGGGTGAATAGGGAAAAGAAATATGGTCATCTTTACAATAGAGGGGCGCCCGTTTGGCTGTCCCTATCCAATATACCTTCATTTCCCTGTCCCCACCCCATGGAAGTCCATATTTTCCCAACTTTTATCTTAGACAACCGCTATAACAGAACCAACCTATTGTATTTATTGTGAATGTGTTCTGGTCCTGAACTTGCATTAAATATTTACCACTGGACGTGAAACAATCATCAATCAAACATTAATCAATAAATAGGCAACAAAAGGAGAAATGCAACTTTCCTCCCAAATGTAAAGGCCAAATGATAAAATGAAGAGATTCAAAGCAACATGAAAACATCATTGATGGGTTAAAGCACAAGCACTTCCCTTTATATGAGGTTCTAGAGTCGGGTTCTTTATTTTTTTTATGCCATTTTCTCTATGCTTTATTCATTTTGCCTGTTATTTTCAATTCTTTATATTTAAGCACTCCATAATTTTCTATTCTTTATCTTTTTACACCAATTCTCTCTATTTTTTTTTTTTTTTTTTTTTTTGACACTTTATTCTGCACTTTTTACACATTATTCTTTATTCTGTGAGCCTCACGAACACCTTCTTACATATATATCTATTATATTTTTTGTGTTTTAATTTTTTGTCTCGCCTTGACAAAGTCATAAACGAGTTTTAGGTATGCTGTGTCGGGCATCGGCGTCAACAATATGCTTAAGTTTGTGATTGTGTCAGTTTATGGAGAACCACTTAAAGTATATCAATGATATTTGGTATGCAGTTGTATAAGCATATTGGTATATCTCATTTTAATTTCCCCGAAACCAGCAAATGTTCATATTATTTTGATTTTTGATTTTGTTTTTTTCCTGGCTACCTTGTAAATTATAAATTATTTTTTTAAGTCGACGCCCGGTGAATAATCTTTATTTAATGAAGAAGAACATAGACTGGAATCCGCATGTACTTACCGGAATGAAAAAAAGGTATATAAATCAACCGGGAACCAGCTAATGCATTGCAAGCGATTTGTTGTAATGTTATGGATATTTTTAATAATATTTAACTAAAGACTAATATTTAATTTCAAAGTTGTATCATAGTAGTAATTATGAAGTACGGATTTTCTGCACATACTCAGTAACTACAGTTTCAAGTAGATACAGTCTGGGGTTAAAGTTTGTTACACATCAGTTATTTTGTCAAACTTTCATAGAATTTTATAAAAACTTCAATCTAATTAAAATTAAATCCTTGAATGGCTCCCGTTCTGATATGTCGCGCATCAATCTAATTAATATTAAATCCTTGAATTGCTCCCGTTCTGATATGACGCGCATTGGGAGCAATTCAAGGATTTAATTTTAATTAGATTGTAAAAACTTTGACAGAAAGATGGACTTAGTTATTTGCATTTAACATTTACATACAGTCTAGGATAAAAAGAAATGACACGAAAAACTTGAAAACCTTCATGGATTGTTATGGAATTTGGACAGAAGCTAATCTTCAAGACCTAGAAATAGCTTCTAAAGATTTTTTTTTAAAGTCTGTAAATTATTGATAAATGAACTCACTTTTTAAATAAAAATTATACTTTTAAACTACAGCAGCAATCGTAGGCGAGGCTAAGGTTTCCGCGGAACCCTTATGAATTTTTATTGTTAGGGATGTATAAATACGTGTGATTTTGTAAAAAAAAATGTCTGCTTTGTAACGATTTGATGAGTTAAGCACTGATTATCCATCTGGTTTTTTGTCTTGCCATGACGGATTCAAAAAGAGAGATATAGGTATGCTGTTTCTGGCTTCATCAATGTTTCAGTTTGTGATTAGGTCAGTTTATGGGAGCCACTAGTGGTAGGTCAATGTTATTTTGGTATACAGTTGTATTAGAATCGGCACATCTTTAAGTTTGTTCTGATGTTATACTGTAACACCATGGTCCCCGCCACATTCAATATTTGCCTATCCTAAGCCAGGAGCCTATAGTTCAGTGGTTGTCGTTGGTTCATGTTTGTCATATTTGTTTTTCGTAAATTGTTTTGTTATAAATTAGGCCATTAGTTTTCTCAAATACTTTTTTCATACGTTCATTGTCCGTAACCTCATTTTCAAGGTTAACTACAATGTATGACTGCTTAACAAAATATAGATTTTTTTCCATGTAAATTACTCGTTTATATTTATTAAAATATTAACGATATTATATCGATTGATTCCTTGCTAGGTCCACATGTCTGTCAGAGTTAATCTGACCTCGACCTCATCTCATGGATCAGTTATCAAGGTTAGGTCTTCGTGGTCAACTTCGTATCTCTGATACCATTAGCAATAAGTCAACAATATTTGGTGTATGGAAAAATTGTATCGTAAGGTGTACATGTCTGTCTGCCGGTTTAGATTGACGTTGACCCCTATTTCATGTTTCATTGGACAATGTTTTGTTTTTGTGGTTAGCTTAGCTATAAAACCAGGTTTAATCACCATTTTCTACTTTGGAAAATGCCTGTACCAAGTCAGGAATATGACAGTTGTTGTCCATTCGTTTGATGTGTTTGAGCTTTCAATTTTCCCATTTGATTTGGGACCCTCCGTTTTGAATTTTCCTCGGAGTTCAGTATATTTGTGATTTTACTTTTTATGACTGGACACTTTAATTTGCAAAACACTCATTTGCAAATCCGCCACCGCCCTTTCATAAAGAGACGGGGTCATGAAAATAACCAAAATGTACAGAATTACATGGGATCCATTAAATACCATGTTTTAAAGCTCTAGACTATAAAGTTGATATGGAATTTGAATTAAAAAAACATGGGATTTTGCATAATTCCATGGAATTTTACATTATCCCATGGATTTAAAAAAACATGGACTTTTTCATAATCCCATGGGATTTTACATTATCCCATGGATTCAAAAAACATGGAATTTTGCATAGTCCAATAAGATTTTATATTATCCCATGGGATCCCATGGCCATAGGATATTTGTAGTCTCATGGGATTTATTTTATCCCATTGGAAAGACAAAATCCCATGGGACAAATAAAATTCCATGTGACAAATAAAATCCCATGGATTTCATATTATAAATATACAGTAATGTGTATGTAAAAAAGAATTCTGTATGGTAGTTAACTGTTATAAGTTTATAGAATAGTTAATGTAGTATAAGAAATGCAAGTCACTAAACTGTAATAAAAAGGATTCAAGGATTTTATTTGAAGTTAAAGAAATAAAATCCTTTAATTGAAATAAATGATGACATGTCATATGCATGTGTTATATATCTCAGATACTCTAAGCAAACAGTCAACCATATTTGGTGTATGGAAAGATTGTATCGTAAGGTGCACATGTCTGCCTGCCGGTTTTATTTGACCTTGATCCCTAGTTCATGTTTCATTGAACAATGTTTTGTTTTTAAGGTTTAACACTGGACACTTTAATTTTCAAAACACTCATTTGCAAATCCGCTGCCGCCCTTTCTTCAAGATACGGGGTCATATAAATAATCAAAATGTGCAGAATCACATGGGATTCATTAAATACCACGTTTTAAAGCTCTAGACTATAAAGTTGATATGAAAATTGATTTAAAAAAAAACAAAGGATTTTTCATAATTCCATGGGATTATACATGATCCCATTGATTTAAAAAACATGGGATTTGCATAATTCCATTCGAGTTTACATTATCACATGGGATACCAATGCCATAGGATATTTGTAGTCCCATGAGATTTAATGTATTCCATGGGACAGACAAAAATCCCATAGGACAAATAAAATCACATGGGACAAATAGAATCCCATGGCACAAAATAAAATCCCATGAGATTCAAATAATATACAGTAATGTGTATGTAAAAAAGAATTCTGTATGGTAGTAAACTGTTATAAGTTTATACACTAGTTAATGTAGTATTAGAAATGCAAGTCACTAAACTATAATAAGAAGGATTGAGGATTTTATTTGAAGTCAATGAAATAAAATCCTTTAATTGAACTAAAATGATGACATGTCATATACATGTGTTATATACCGCAGATACTATAAACAATAAGTCAACCATATTTGGTGTATGGAAAGATTGTATCGTAAGGTGTACATGTCTGTCTGCCGGTTTCATTCGACCTTCACCCCTATTTCATGTTTCATTGGACAATGTTTTGTTTTTAAGGTTTAACACTTGACACTTTAATTTGCAAAACACTCAGTTGCAAATCCGCCGCCGCCCTTTCTTAAAGATACGGGGTCATATAGATAATCAAAATGTACAAAATAACATGGGATTCATTAAATACCAAGATTTAAAGCTCTAGACTATAAAGTTGATATGGAATTTGAATTAAAAAACATGGGATTGTGCATATTCCCATGGGATTTAACATTATCCAATGGATTTTAGAAAAAACATGAGTATTTTGCATAATCTCATTCGATTTTACATTGTCACATGGGATCCCATGGCCATGGGATATTTGTAGTCCCGTAGAATTTAGTTTATTCCATGGGACAGAAAAATTCCCATGGGGCAAATAAAATCAAATGAGGACAAAATAAAATCCCAGGGGATTCAAATTATAAAAATACAGTAATGTGCATGTTAAAATGAATTCTGATTGGTAGTAAAGTTTTATAAGTTTATAAAATAGTTAATGTAGTATTAGAAATGCAAGTCACTTAACTATAATAAAAAGGTTTAAATGATTTTATTTGAAGTCAATGAAATAAAATTGTTTAATTGAACTTAAATGATGACATGTCATATGCATGTGTTATATATTTTTTATATAAAAAAAAAAAAAAGAAATAAGTACTGTTTTGAATCTTTGTCTTGTTTACTTTATTATGAAAACTAGAACTGAAAAAATATTTCATAAAACGACTGAATAAATTGACAAAGCACAGTTTATAGTTTTCTCTTATCACGAGATATTGTTTTCTTTGGTATTTATTCATTGTAATACATTAATAAGCAATCGATTTTAATTTCATACCATTTGTGGTATTTATAATATCATGTTTATATTTACAGATTTAATAAAATAAAAACTTTGATTGTTAAGTTTTAATTCTGTTACAGCTTGCAGTGTAACAGATGATATCGGATATGTTCCTTATGTCGTAACTACAATACCCTTCCCTTTTCACGAATGTGACTTACCGAAATAGACTATTTACCGGATTTGTAAAAACATAAGCAACATGACGGGTGCCACATGTGGAGCAGGATCTGCTTACCCTTCCGGAGCACCTGAGATCACCCCCAGTTTTTGGTGGGGTTCGTGTTGCTTAGTCTTTAGTTTTCTATGTTGTGTCATCTGTACTATTATTTGTCTGTTTGTCTTTTTATTTTTGGCCATGGCGTTGTCAGTTTGTTTTCGATCTATGAGTTTGACTGTCCCTCTGGTATCTTTCGTCCCTCTTTTTCAATCCACTATATAACAGTCCAATGTATAAAATATTCTATCCACTAGATATATTCTTACAACTCTTAGAGAAAAACACTTTTTTGCAATTTGTTCTTCAAAGATCTTTCTCTGTACATTTTTATTAGATAAAGCCATGTAAATGAGTGGATAAAGCAATTGTTCATTTCAACAAGTTTTTTCTTCATTGGACCCTTCTTTCAATATTTATGTTGTTGCATTTACACAATTATGTTCTTGTGCATCAATGATAGTACTCCTGTTTGTTTATAGCTATTATGTTGAAATTTCTTATTTCTTGAGTGTGAAAAAACACATTCCATTTCACATTAATAAAAAAAGCACGCAATGTAGAAAAATATCAACTTTGAGTTTCCTCTTCAGTATTGACCTGTTGGTGATCATAGAAACCAAAATGTTTGACCTATAAATACAGAAAACTCAAAATATGTTATAAATGGAGAGAAAAACTCCCAGCCGAATTCGGTCTGTGTTTTTGTCAGCTGTTTTTTGCTTTGTTACGTTCTGATGAGTTAATAAAACTGAGAATAGAAACGGGGAATGTATCGATGAGACAAAAACCCGACCTTAGAGCAACAAACAGCACTTTCCAACTGATTTTTATACATTGTTCTTATATTTTACTGTTACACCACTGTCCCAGGTTAGAAGAGGGTTAGCCTCCAGAAAACATGTGAAACCCCCACATTGTGTATGTCCCTATCCAAAGTCAGAAGCTAGTAATTCAGTGGTTGTCATTTGTTGCTTAATTTCATATTTGTTTTTCGTTTATTGTTTTGCGCATAAATCAGGCACTTAGCTTTCTCCTTTGAATTGTTTAACATTTGTTATTTCAGGGCCTTTTATAGCTTACTTTATGGTTTAGGTTTTGCTCATTGTCAAAGGTTGTAAAGTAAACTGTATTTGTTAACTGTTACATTTCTAGTGGAGAAAAGAATGAGAAGCTGTACCCTAAGCCATACAGACACATATGATGTATCCCTACTCAATCACATGTATGTGAAGGTGTATTCTTAATATAATAGCAGAACACTAGGTACATTATTATAGCAAAACACTATGCTCATTCTTATAGCATAGCATTAGGTCAATTCTTAATAGCAGAAGACTAGCTACATTATTAAAGTAATACACTTGTTCCATTCTTATAGCATAGCATTAGGTCCATTCTAAATAGCAGACCACTAGGTACATCTTTTAAGCAATACACTAAGTTCATTCTGATAGCATAGCATTATGCCCATTATTAAAACAGAACACTATGTACTCAGTCAGATGCACATGAGACAGCTTGGGAGTAAAACAGATATATGAGAAGCTTCACCCTAAGCCACACAGACAAATATGATGTATCTATTCTTAATCACATGTATGAGAAAGTGTGTTCTTACTCAATTCCTAACAACAAAGCACTAGGTACATTATTAAAGCAATATACAAGGTTTATTCTTATAGGATATCATTAGGTAAATTCCTAATAGCAGCACTATAGGTACATTATTATATCAATACGCTATGTCCATTCTTATAGCATAGCATTAGGTCTTTTTTTTAAAACAAACCACTAGGAAAATTAATATAGCTATACACTAGGTCTTTTCTTAAAGCTTAGCATTAGGTCTTTTCTTAAAGCGTAGCACTAGATACATTATTATTGAAATACACTAAATTCATTTTGATAACATAGCATTAGGTCCTTTCTTATAGCAGAACACTAGGTATTTTATTATAGTAAAATAATAGGTCTGTTCTTATAGCATTAGGTCCAATTTTATAGCAAAAGACTATCTACATTATTACATGTATAGTAATACACTTGTTCCATTCT
>JAASAO010003902.1:0-14638 GCA_017311375.1 Mytilus coruscus | reverse complement strand
CACTTTTTGTTTAAAAACAATTATCCATCATTATACAAAATAAATGTGGATTGTGGACACATTTGGACATAGATGATGCCCCCGCTTGCATATCATATAGTTCTAAAGGGACATAACTGAAAAACGGTAAAAGTGACGCTACCCAAATTTGAACTTGATCTGAGTTTTGTGGTAATAAGCATTGTATGTAAGTCTCATAACATTTGGTTGAGGCTAACTTAAGTAGAAAACAGAAACGAAAAATTCAGCAATTTTTCTATTTGTAAACACGCATAACTATAGAAGGTTGTGTATAAGTTTTATAACATTTGGTTGAGACAAACTAAAGTTAGAGAACGGAAACGAAAAATTCAGCAATTTTTATGTTTATAAAGGGACATAACTCAAGAATGGTAAAAGTGACGCCACCGAATTTCGTACTTAATCTGTATTATGTAGTAATAAGCATTGTGTATAAGTTTCATAACATTTGGTTGAGGCAAACTAAAGTTAGAGAATGGAAACAATATTTGTACTTGATCTTAGTTTTGTGGTAATGAGTATTGTGTATAGGTTTCATAATGTTTGGATGATGCAAACTTAAGTTACAGAATGGAAACTAAAAATTTTGCAATTTTTCGATTTATAAAGGGCATAACTCAATAATGGTTAAAGTGACACTACCCAAATTCAACTTGATCTGTGTTTTATCAGTGGAAGGCAAAATTAAACATTGCATTGTATAAAGCATTGATTGTAGTTAATTTTAAAACTATAATCATGGACAAAGGAAGATAACTCCAATTTTAAAAATTACTTGAATAATGACATTGATATTTTTGGAAAAAAAAATGAAAAATTTAGCAATTTTTCCATTTGTAAAGGGGCATAACTCTAGAAAAGTAAACGTGACGCCCCCAAAATTCAAACTTGATCTGTGTATTGTGTTAATAAGCATTGTGTATAAGTTTCATAACATTTGGATGAGGCAAACTTAAGTTAGAGAACGGAAATGAAAATTTTTTCAATTTTTCCATTTATAAAGGGGCATAACTCTAGAACAGTTAAAGTGACGCCACCAAAATTCAAACTTGATCTGTGTTTTGTGGTAATAAGCATTGTGTATAAGTTTGATAACATTTGGTTGAGGAAAACTTAAGTCGGAGAACGGAAACCAATTTTGGACGTCCGTACGTACGTACGTACGGACGGACAAGGGTAAAACTTAATGCCTCCTCCGCTTCGTCGGGGGCATAAAAAATAATTTTTCTTATGAACTGAGATTTACTTTAGGTATGAGACCTTGCTGTTTAGTACATTTGTACTAATTACTCTCTCTATCATGTAATATTGAATTTTTGGTTTGCACTCCGTCTATCTGTCTGTCTGTCATTCCTTCAGTTCAGGAAATCAGTTTTCCTCACTTTTTTTCTTTGTGCTTGAAAATATTGATTTGATATTTGATATCTATTTTCGTCATGACAAGTTACAGATCAAGTTCAAATTTTGTTCCGTTCCGATGATTTTGTCCATAGTTATGGTCAATAGACTTAATAAATTCACTGAAATATTCAGGTTTCCGCACATTTTTTATCATACTTGTGGATATTGACTTGATATTTATTACAATTAACTATGCCAAGTTATAGATTAAGTATAGCATTTTGCTCCAGTATAATGAAATTTTAACCGGTAGGGAACTATGATTTGCCATGCATGATACTATACTCTCTTACTCTCATAATTATTGTCATGATTGAAATTCGTTATTTTAAAAATGAGTAAAAGTAAGTTGAAATTTAAATTAACAAATTCTGTTTACATGGCAATGTTAACCTGCAGGCGAAATTGAAATTTTTCTCAGGGCCTGAATACATGTATTTTTAAGGTTGGGATTTGGAAATCTAATTTAAAGTTATCGTATTAGTATGTACATACATGTACATGTATAGCTACATCAGTTTTTTGCACACATCATGCACATGAGTGAAAGGAGATGTGGATTATATGTCAATGGGACAGCAACCCAACATTATTGTCGATTGTTTTAAAATTGTTTTTTTATTATATATAAGATGTTGTTTCTTTCTGTCATAATTTGGTTTCTGTTCAAAAGGGTAATATTTGTATATCTATCAATGTAATTTTTTCATGTTTCAGGTCGTCCAGGCTATTTTTAATGACCACATACTTTCGAAGCTATTCATTGCTAGAGCAGTATAACTTATATGTACAATGTACAAGAAAACAAGCCGCCTATGAATGAAAATTCAGCAGTCAAAGCTACTTACTGTTTCGCATGATGCACATGTTAATTTTTTTCTGTTCATGTCCTGATCTGCATAAATCATGATAGAAGTTGTGGAGAAATTTCATACTAGAAAAAACATGTACAAAATGTTTCAAAGGGATAGAAATTATAGTACATGTTTAATAGGATAGGACAAGACTGAATTTCCAGGCTTCAAAGTGCAAATATTCATGTGTGGATATGGTCAATATATTGAACTTAGCAGTTACGTAAGATACTGAATAAAATGTTAGCAGATATTCAGAAAATGGAGTCGGAAAGGCTATATCGCAGTAAGAGAAAAGTATTAAGATTCACACTGCAAGTCCAAAACTACTTATACATGTATCTGTGAAGCTGGTGTAGAACTGGAAAAATTCCATATTTTATGTAATCATGGTATTTAGTCATAATCATGATCAAAATGAAGCTCCAAATTACATAAACTACAATAGTTGCCTAAGTTGGATAATTTGTTAAAAAGAAAACCGATTAACAACTTAACAAACTCAAAGAATCAATGCATACTTTCTGTACGAAAAATCAGAGACCTCAACCACCAAACAGTTAGTTTCTGAAAATGAAAGTGAATAAGTGACGATAGAGAGAACCTACCCAAAATAAGAATTATGCTATTCGTGGTAGATATTAGATGTGTTGATCTTGTTTTTGTGAATATACAATGAGAATTATAAGCCAGAATGGAAGTGACAATTCATAGAATAGTACAAAGACAATGATATGGCTACTTTTGCTGTAAACTGAAAGTTGATCAGTTTTTGCCAAGTCAGCTGGTATCAATGATTTTATGAACTTTAAATTCTATAATCATGATAATGATTAATCATTTGAATGTCATTATGGGCTTTTAAAAAGAAATGTAAAGGACTCAGTGTCTTATTGTATAAAAACAAACAAAAAAAGCTAGAATTTTGTGTAATTCACACTGAAAAAAAAAAGATTCTGATGGGTTTTTTTAGTTAAAAATTTATAAAAAAATATTCTGTCAACACCTTTTCAAACCTGACCTACATGTAACCAAGCTCTTTTCATTTTGACTTATGTTAGGATTTGTGTTTTTCTAATTTTACAGCCTCCATATCAGGTACTATTGGACCAAAATATTGAATAATAGGCATAATTATACACAAATTAATGTTCATGAGTAGCATGGAAAATTTTCAACAACATTACATTTGAATAAATATGCGGATCCAGCACATTTCTGTGCTTATATTTCAGTATGATTATTAAAGTACATATAAAAGCAGGTGCCAGATATACTCAAGGAAACAGGTTAAAGACAAAACATGCAATTAGCAGTTTCAAATTGGAAAAACTGTATTTTGAATCTAACCGTTTTTTTTTCATTTGTAAAATAGAGCTTTCCATGAGAGCTTTTAGTACTTTTATTATCGTTTTCACTATGATTTTGCTTTGAAATAATAAGAAACAGCAGTTGAAGTATAAAATCACTCATTTTGATAAGAATTGCAACCTAATTTGTGACTTTGTGTTAAGAAAAAGATTTTGTTACATGAAAATTTTTATAAAATACTATAAAAATAACCGTACAGTGATATATAATAAATATATTTCTAAATATTTGCCGTGGGTGAATTTTTATATTTCTTTAAGCTGTCATAGTAGTTCATTTTGATATATTCATCTTTTAATTACAGCTTCACCTTTTCTATATTTTATCATTTCTTCAGGTCCTAAATTTGGTAAAATAGCCAAATCCTCAAACATCTACGGTGCTTTTTGTCCGCAATTTGTTTTTTGTCCGCTTTTGCTTTTTGTCCGATAATTTTGCTTTTTGTCCGACACTTTTGCTTTTTGTCCGTTGCTTTTTGTCCGTTTTGCTTTTTGTCCGATAATTTTGCTTTTTGTCCGACATTTTTGCTTTTGTCCGTTGCTTTTTGTCCGTTTTGCTTTTTAAGCTCACCTGGCCCTGAGGGCTAAGTGAGCTTTTCTCATCACTTGGCATCCGTCGTCCTCGTTAATTTTTTACAAAAATCTTCTCCTCTGAAACTACTGGCTTATATCTCTGAGACTAAAGCATTTAGAGCCAATCTGACAAGGGGTAAAAATGTTCATCAGGTCAAGATCTATCTGCCCGAAATTTTTCAGACACATCAAACAACGCGTTTTTGGGTTGCTGTCCCTGAATTGGTAATTTTAAGGAAAATTAGCAGTTTTTGGTTTTTATTTGATTGGAGTTTTATTTCTAAGTCGTTATAACGACTAAGCTTACTTGTTATAACGACTTAGCTTACTTGTTATAACGATTTAGCTAACAACTTAGCTAACTTTCTTTAACGACTTAACTTACTCGTTTAAACAACTTAACTAACTTGTTTACTTAAAAACTACTCATTGTAAATAAACAATTTTTTAACAGAGTTATGTTTGATTATAATATTTTTTATAATTCATTGATATTTTCCACTTGTATCACATATTGATTTGTAAAATTCAACCGTCTGGGTAACCGAGACTAGTTCCAGATTTGATTGTATTTCTTTTCTTTGTCAGGAGTAATAACCCGGGATACAGTCATCTTATATTTGTAATGTTTGTAATGTTTAAAAAAAACCAAAGTTGTTGGAAATATGACGAAATTATCAACAGAATTTATTTAAACTAAAATGTTGCAAAGTATTTTGGAGCGACGGACAGACAGTCGTTCGTATATCAGTGCAAATGGTGACTATATATCACTAGCGGAAAGAAGAAAATGTGCGTATAAGCTATAAAATGTCGTAAATTTATGCACTTCGACATGCAGCAAACGCCGACACCATTTACCATAATGGTAAAACAATTCAAACGAGAAAAACCAACGGCTTGATTGATTTACAAAACTGTATACGACAAACAAATATGATATACAGAAACAAACGACAACTACTACAGTACAGGTTGAACCCCCGTTCCTGACTTATTTTTATGATTGTCATATATTATATTTAGTGCGGTTAAACATATTTAGAATTTCAAAAACGAAACCATCACACATGGATTATTTGATTTGATCAATTTCTAAACTATTATTAAGTTTCGAACATGTTCGTCTAAATCTTTCAATATCCCATGTATTCTACAAATTTGAGAAGTTACACCATTGCTAACACGTTTGAGGATGACAGACTAACTTACGACCAGAATGAATAAGCGTTTGTCTATATAACACGATCTAAAATATTCCTTGTTGTGTAAAACACTAAGAATGCCAACTCCTCACACGTACAACTATCCTTATATCTTGCCTTCTACTTCTCCTGTTTATGTCCCCTTTTTTTTCTAATTCTTCATTTTCTATTTTTTCACTCATCTAATTATTATGTCTATTTTAATTCAACATTGTATCCGTATATAGATATAAGAAGATGTGGTATGAGTGCCAATGAGACAACTCTACATCCAAGTCCAAATTTATAAATGTAAACCATTATAGGTCAAAGTACGGTCTTCAACACGGAGCCTAGGCTCACACCGAACAGTAAGCTATAAAGGGCCCTAAAATTACTAGTGTAAAACCATTCAAACGGGAAAACCAACAGTCTAATCTATATAAAACGAGAAACGAGAAACACTTATGAACCACATCAACAAACGACAACTACTGAACATCAGATTCCTGACTTAGGACAGGTGCAAACAAATGCAGTATAAATGTATTTGAACGCTTACATATATATAATTATTGTGATATCATATATAAGAGAGGCAAAAGATACCAAAGGGGCAATCACACTAAAATTATGTCGAAACAAACCAACAAAGCCACAGCCTAAATGAAAAACAACAAGACACACAACAGTCCACGAAACACAACATTGAAAAATAAAATCTGAGCAACAAAAACCCTGTAAAAAACCGTGATGATTTATGGTTTTCAGGAAGGGTAAGCAAATCCTGCTCCGTTTGTGTCGTATTATAATCATATTTTGGACAAGACTTCATTGTGCCAGATCCATTACTATTATGATTAAAAAAGACATATGTTTAACTGAACCATCGAACCCGTTGTCTTGGAAGATCTTTAATCCAAGGGGGTCCTAAATAGTTGCCTTTTGATGATCTTACAAGGAGATATAATTTAATTCCTTGCAAACATATTCATAAGGACCGAAAATTCCCATCTGCATCTTTAAAAGATTCCGAATATTGTATAAATTGAATGGGGTACCCCATTTCAAACCCAGCGTCTCGGAAAATCTCATCTAAGGGCACTAGATAATGATTAAATTTGTAGCTATTAGATAATAATACATGGATTTCTGGCGAAAACATTTATAACGGCCGAATTTAAAGTTTGTCTTGGCTGATAGAAGAAATTTCACAAAAAAAAAACTGAAACGCAAAAACGTACAAACGCATAGAGATGTTTATTCAGGACAATAACTTATATACAAAACAACAGCAGAAATATATATGAACTACCACCAATGAAGGTTTTAAAATACTATAAGTGATACTTAATGCTTTACGTAATGTTCTTTTTATCTTTTTTTTTGTCGTTAAGAGCAAAAATTGCACCAAAAAAGGAATCATCCTTTAACGAAAACAACTATTGAAAAGTCATCGGCTATTTGTTGATGGCTAAAGGCTATTTATTTCTGAAATCTAAATTTTGGTTTCGCTGTTCTGAGTGTTCAAGATGTTACATACAGCTAAAATATTGGTAAAAAAATTTTTAAAATACTGGTCTGTATAAAATGTACACAAAAGTAAACAGATGAAAGCCGCTGGAATGCAGTCCAGGACTCGGATAAGCACATTTAAAAAAGGACAGCTTACATGAACTGAGTGCCAATAAAAGCGCAAGTCCAACACTTGCTTTTTCAAAAATAAAATCTATATTCAAAATGATAATCTTTAAAAAAAAGATGAATTTGAAAATTTACAAATCAAACAATAGATCGATATCAAACAAAAATCAATTA
Organism: Mytilus coruscus; assembly: GCA_017311375.1. Classification (NCBI taxonomy): domain Eukaryota; kingdom Metazoa; phylum Mollusca; class Bivalvia; order Mytilida; family Mytilidae; genus Mytilus; species Mytilus coruscus. The sequence continues at coordinate 7,417 of JAASAO010003902.1, read as the reverse complement.
TTTTTCGGCTACAATGGGTATATGAAACATCCAATGTCGAATTATCAACATAGAGTCCTAACAAAGAATGTTTCTGTCATGTTGTGCAACGAAATCTCTACAGCACATGGTAGTGACAACACTAGATGTTTAATAGGATCCCGCAAAAGCCTGACTTTGGTCCACGAAGGTAACAAATTGTCTGTGTGACCATCGCTGACGGCTTTTGGTACACATAAGATGGTTGTTGGTTAATAACAGTGGTTTGATTCCGCCAGTGTAGTTTATTCGGAGGAAGAAAATCCCCAGTGATTTTTATCCACCAACGAAAATTCACTAGGTTTTTCTATCCGGGTCCAGTGTAAAACATCCACCAGTCATTATAAGGTTCTAAAAAGGGTTTTTTGAAGGGGAAATATATATAAAACGTGGCTTTATAGTTTTTAGTGTATTTGAAACTTGCATAGTTGATTTATGTAAAAAGTGGAGAGTTTTCATCCAAGGAATGTTCACACTAGTGTTTTTAAACAAGGAATGATTACACTAGTGATTTTGTACCGGAATGATTGCACTAGTTATTTTATACCGGGATTAATTACACTAGTGCTTTAGATCCATACATTAATTGTTGAAGTGATTAGTACTCATTTGAACACACGATAACACAATAATACTTATCAACGAATAAGATTTAAATAATTATTCTATGCAAATCTATAAAATCATAGCTTTTAAATTGTCACTAATTGTAATATTTATATTTATTTGATTGCCGAAGTGTTTCTGTGTATTTGCGTTTCGGTCGACTTGGATATACAATCATATCTTCTATGTCAATATCAAAGGATGCTTCTATAATTGAAACTTTATGTAAGAACAAATCTGCTCTTTAAATTTGGTTTATATCAAGTTCAATGTCCTGATCATTGATACAGTATTTTGAGTTATAAAAACATCCTCCTCATCATCATCAATTTTATTTATTAGATTGACTCAGATTAATTAAACTTGTTCCTTGAAAATCCTTTTAATTTTAACCCATTTATTTATGTAAACAATAAACCGGTCTAATATAAACAAAACAACGATATCAAGATCGACGCTTTCACACTATTTACATCCAATATTCTGTAGTGAAAAACAGTTACCCGGAATAAATACACGGCGGAATGAAAGTACGCTTACATTTGTAAGTTAACAGATATATTTTTACGCCGGACGGCCATTAAAATATCACAAAGGAAAGGTCGCCGTGCTCTTTATTAATTTCCACGCAAACTGATATAGCCTTAAAGGTTTTACCATGAACACTAATGGATACTCGTGTCAATTAGAAAGCCACGCGGAATCAATATCGGAGATGTTTAAGACAAAAGCATCGGTCCTGCTGGGCGTTTGTTGCTTTATGTCTCACTGGACATGACCTATCATTAAAAGATCCCTTTTGCGGAATTTGTGGATTATTTGGTCTACTGTAGAGGGTAAATATACAGTCTACGAGCAATTGCATCCTGGGAAAAGCCTCCTTAAATTACGCCCCAGATTGTTTGTCACTGGTTGTCAGAAAGACCTGGCATATAGTCTGCTGTTTTTTGAAGTTTCTTTACAATAAGGGCGTGAAATTCATGACATAAGCTAAACTTTACATGTCGAAAGTAAAAGCAAGAAAGTCATACTTGAGTTAGAAAACGTTCGAACTTGAATTACGTCCATTCAAATAACCCTGTTCTTCACATCTGTTCCAAAAATCTATCAAGCGAAAAGTATTCGACATTGGTTTTAAAAGTCATTTTTAAACAACTATACATAGTTCTAATAATAATAAACTAGAGACTCTAAAGAGCCTTTATGATCACCTTGGTCTATGTGCATATTCAACAAAGGACACTCTCCAACATTGTAAACAAGAATAGAATTTATGCATGATGACAAAATCTGTTTTGTTGACCTTGTATTGCTGATCATGTGCTGTTTAGTTTCTGTCTATCTTCTTTAGTTTTGTTCCAAACACAAAAGAGGATAAAAAAATCCTCATTAATGGGCAATAACTCATATAAAGAGTCACAGTCTACTTAACTATGTCGGCAAAATTTGACTTGTTAGTAGATCTTGACTTGCTGGTCATTTTTGTGATTTAAGTGTATCTTTATCTATTATAATTTTCTATAATATATGACAAAACGCAAAAAAGAGGTGAAAATCGTCTTTAAGGTGGTTTGGGAGTATAGATTAAAATGATAGAATTTGTTTAGACTTTGCCAAAACGTAGTATATATTGTGAAATGTTCAAAAATATAATAAATATGATAGGTCACCGAGCATTTTCTCAAGCTACAGGTTGTGACAAAATGACACATTTTGTAAGGATTATACGGAAAAAAACAGCATTATGTTATCAGAAGCTAAACTAAATGATAGAATTGAAAACAGAATGCGAGAAGATAGCTTTTAGAAAATGCTTTGAGAATATCAATAGATAAGATAGGGTCACCGTGCGTTTTTTCCTGCTAAAATTTAAAATAGCAAAAGTTCATCTAGACTGTTTCAGAAAATGCACTATTTCAGAGTTATCTCCCCTAAAAATGCCAAATTAAAAATATTAAAAATCAAACTTTATAAGTTCAAATCTTATAAATTTGTTCTTTTAAATGAAAATTCACATTAGTTATCTGCATTTCTGCATCAAATTTTGCTACATTGATTAAAAATTGGACCTTAGGTTCTCTGTTATTTACAATCCAAGAATGCGAAAGACACTAAATTAAAGGGCAATACATGTAACTCCAATAAGAAGTCGCCTTCATATTGTCTTTATTGTAGATTTAAGATATATGGCAAAAAAAAGCCCAAAAAAATTGTCAAAATCATCATCAAAGGACATCAACTGTAATAAGGAGTCGATTAACGATTTCGACCATGTTGTCTCATTTGTAGAACTGATCTTGCTGATCATCATAAAGTTTTTCTGTATCTATGATAATTTTCAAGATAGTAGGCAAAAAAGAAAATAAATGGTAAAATTTGTCATTTAAGGGCAATAAATCCTATAATAAATGGGAAATGAATCCATGGAACACAGATAATAATGCCCCCGATTGCATATACCTTTATAAAGGGACATAAATTAAGAACGGCAAAAGTGACACTACCCTAATTTGTACTTGATCTAACTTCTGTTGTAATAAGCATTGTGTATAAGTCTCATAACATTTGCTTGAGGCAAACTTAAGTTAGAAAACAAAACCGATAAAGTCAGCATTTTTCCCATTTATAAAGGGGCATAACAGGAAAAGTGAGGCCACCCAAAATTCATACTTCATTTCGGGGCCATTTATAGCTGACTGTGCGGTATGGGCTTTGCTCATTGTTGAAGGCCGTACGGTCACCTACAGTTAATTTCTGTGTCATTTGGTCTCTTGTGGAGAGTTGTCTCATTGGCAATCATACCACATCTTCTTTTTTATATTGACCTGTGTTTTGTGGTAATACACATTGCACATAAGTTTTATACCATTTTTTTTTAGGCAAACTAAAGTTAAAGAACGGAAATAAAAAAAATCAGCAGTTTTTCCATTTGCAAAGGGGCATAACTCTAGAACAGTAAAAGTGACGCCACCAAAATTCAAACTTGATCTGGGTTATGTTGTAATAAGCATTGTGTTTAAGTTTCATAACATTGGGTTGAGGCAAACTATAGTTAGAGAATTGAAACCAATTTTGAGACGTCATCTGACAGTTTTGACATGTATGGACAATTGGTAGAGCGCAACATCCTGTCAGATTTTCTCTCTTTTTAATGGTTTTCAAAATAATAGACAAAACTTAAATTTTACCCCGTATGTTTTATTTCAGTCATGTTGGCCATCTTGGTTGGTAGGCGAGTTAATCAGACATATTTTTTTAAAATTAGATACTCTAATGATGATTGTTGCCAAGTTTGTTTAAATTTGGCCCAGTAAATTTGTTTGTAAAAGTTAAAGGACGACGACGACGACGGACGACACGTGATGAGAAAAGCCCATTTGGTCAATAGAGCCAGGTGACCTAAAAATAAATCAGTATGTTTTTTGGAGAAAAAAAAATAATAGCATTGCATTTTCTATGGCATTCAGTATATGTTAACTTATAAATTATGTTATATGCATAATTTGAAATTTGAGCTTTGGACTATTTCTTACAAACTTCAACTATTAAATATAGAACGCAAAATTTATAAATGTTCACGATAACACTAAACATTTCTGCCTATGTTGACAATATGCACAATCACTTTTGTATGTTTACTTTTGTAGTAATAAAAACATTGAAGAACTGTATTGCATAACATTGTACTATAATTTTATAGTACTTGATTTGTGAAAATTACTTCATTACTATGGGTCGATTTTAGTTTTTGAAATGAGTAGTACTACAAAAGTACAAATGCAAACATAACTGTGTAGACTAAGAAGGAGGACTGACTCCCACTGTTATAATTCCTATAATCTAATAAGTTTTTCAAGAATGATATGGTTATTTCAGCTATTTATTGCTTTAATTTGTTAAATTTAGGACTCATGAACTGATGTAGCAACAGCTTTTTCCACTCTTGTGTGAGAGCACTACATGACACAATATACATGTATAGTGAAATTCGTCACCGATATCAGCAGCATCATAAAGATGACACAACCTTTCATTTCAATCAGTCCAATTTGCCCCGAAAACCGGGACAGTATTACAATAGAACAACCACTGAACGAACTTTAAAAATCAGTGTAACAGGGGTTTGCCTCGTCAGTAAATAGCACAAAAAGATTAAAGAAGACATAAAGTACAAGTTTAAATTCTGCACGCATATATATACATGGTGTACTAACACAGAGTTTTAAGTTTTTAAGAACTTCATATAATATACTGTTGAATAAAAAAAAAATCTGCAGTATGGATTTCATTTGGAACATAAAAAAAAAATATATGATAGAGAGAGACAGCTCTTGTCATTCATCAGTTAGTGATTTATTTCTTTTGACAGTTGCTTTAACATATTGTATGTCATATATTATATCGTCATTACTTAATAGAAAACAAAATCTTTTTCATCAGCACAGTAATGTTTCCGTGCAGTTATGCAGCTTGTGAGTTGAATGAAACAAAAATGGATTTCATCTTCACCAGAATACTTACACGAATACTATCTAAGATAATTACCCCTCACCTCAAATTTCGTAATTAAAGTTAGTAATGGAATGGCAACTGTTTTCTTTTTTTACACTTTTGGGGAAGAGAATTTTCAAAAATGGATGGATTTGTATGTCATTAATGGAACATAAATAACTGAGCCCATCTTCATGTCAACATTAAGATAAATAGTCTGTCCTCCAAACTACAGGACAATTCAGGATTTAATTATGAAATAGGATGAAAATTAATTATCCAAACAACCACACCCCTTCCCGGTATTCCTAAGGTCGTCTCTATTAATGGTACCAATTTTATTGCACCAGCCATTTTAGCAATTAATATCTCTTCAGTGATGTTGGAGACAAAAAAAATAAAATAAAAAATCTGATACAAATGTTGAATAGTTGAGCCATAAAGAACGTCAACTTGAGCTAAACCGACCAAGGAGGAAATGTATTCTTTTTAAATGCAAATTACAATCAAACACAATTTGTATTTCCATTTCAGTACTGTCCTTGCTATTTCCGTCAAGTTTTTTTTTATCGTCTTGATAGTCAGCTTTTAAAACATTTTCGAAGTTTCTCTCTGACCATTTATGTTTTCAAGATTAGCAACAAAAAAAGAAAACAAAAACAAACAAAAATCAAAATAGTTTCAGTTATGGGCAATAGCGTTTAATAAGGAGTCGTCTGATAGTTTAAGTAAGACGTTCTTCACATTCTTAACATTTAAACTCTGTCATGTTCTTAATCAAAATGTCTAATTTTAAAGGTTTTAATATACAATTAAGTTTAAATTGTATTTTACGACTTTGTATTCTATGTTAACCAGTGCGGTCATATTTGGCGACCGATGAGTTCATCGGAATCCTTCTTGCTTCCAGATTGTCATTATTAAAGAATATTGTGGCCAAATTTACTATGATATTGGGCTGGTAGTTTCAGTGGGATTATTGTAACGTTATATATATAGTGATCGATCATTTCATTTTCGGGACATACTGATCATACTAGATGGAGAATTGTTTCATTGGCACTCATACCATATCTTCTTATATCTAGTGAAAGAAACGAATATTTCATGTACAAATCATTTAAAAAGTGAATATGGTCTGTATTTAACTCCAAAAAAGGCATGGTGTTTCGAAGTTTAAAATGAAACCTGCAAAAATATACACATTTTTATATCGGAAATAAAGCAAAACCAGCGGACAAAAAGCAAAACGGACAAAAAGCAAAACGGACAAAAAGCAACGGACAAAAAGCAAAAGTGTCGGACAAAAAGCAAAATTATCGGACAAAAAGCAAAACGGACAAAAAGCAAATTGCGGACGAAAAGCACCGTATCACACCTATTTAATAAATATAGAGGCCATACTAAAAAAAATCAAATATATATTTATTACTTACATAATTTTATTTCCTTAATAATGCTTTATGACATGCATTGGGCAAAAGAGATATTTATCATGGCTAGAACTAATAATTTGGTGGATGAAAATCCATAAAAAAAACCTTGAATTTGGAAATTTTCCCGTAAAAAAAGAGTGAAAATAGATGGCGCTGTAAAACTCTGCTATCCGATAAAATTTAAGCAAAAAATTTTGCAAGTGATATTGGCATGGCCTAAGTGTTGTGTGTACTAAATTTCAAGAGATTCCGCAAAATTCACTCCTGGACACTTTTGCATGGTTTTCTGTGAGACAAGCTCTTAACTCGATTAGGTAAATCAAGGTAACAAACAAAATCACGGGGAATCACATGAACCCCAACAGGAACGAGACTGGGTGCGTCGACTTGGTAAGCATCTACTACTACTCATGCATGCCCGCCATGGGAATTCACATTCATTTAAAATGTCACAATCGGGAAAGGGACACAATCGCTACAAATTACAAATCAAACGACTATACTGGTATAAATGTGTTATTTGTACATCCTCAATCATAGATAAATAAAGATTTGTATGTAGAGCCTCAATATTTTTTAGTTATATTCGTATGATTTTCTACGTGCATTAAACGAGGCCAAAGTGTTATTTATTTAAAGTTGCAATGTTTTGTTTATTTCATGAAGGACCATGTTAATAATAAACTCAGCATAGATACCAGGATTAAAATGTGTATGTCAGACGCGCGTTTCTTCTACAAAAGACTCATCCGTGACGCTATAATAAAAAGTTGAAAGAGAGGAGTAATTGATACCAATGATGACATGAACGACACACTGAAATGATACAAAATACCAACTTTACGAATAACCCATCATGCTCGAAT
>JAASAO010000060.1:0-49121 GCA_017311375.1 Mytilus coruscus | reverse complement strand
GATAGATTTATTGAAACATTACAAAATTGTTGAAATTGGTGAAATTATTAAAGGTACCTTTTGATTTTGAAAATTTTCTGATTATTTTTCATACCAGAGCTATTAGAATTTAGCTGTCAAATTTACATGTTTATTGTGAAAAGAAGTCAAATTAGGGTTTATACCAAGATTTCGTGGTTAACTGAACATGAAAATGGGATAATGGGAATAGGCCATGGTGTTCTTTAAACACATATTCTTGCTATATAATTTATATTTTGGAATAATTATAATAAAAAACATTATGCGCACTAATGTATAGGTATACAAATATAAAAGCAGTGAAAACCAGTAATTTAATAGTGATGTATTGCTGAAAATTTGTTTTCAGGGACACAAAGGTTGGCCTTTGTCCATTTTGCATTCCTCTCAGACATAGAAAATATAACTGAACTATTGAAGACTGGACCTTATGGGAAATGTGTTTATGACTGTGATAATGATGTCATGTCCAATCAGGTTGTCAACATGCAATTTAAAATGGAGCTACAGCAAATATGACAATGATTGCATTTACTGAAGCTATTTGTGATAGAAAAGTTACAGTTTTGGAACTAAGGTGAATATCGGAATTCAATGGGGACTAACTGTGCACCACTTATTGCGGACCTGTTTTGTATTGCTATGAGTTACAATTTATGACTAAAATCAGCAAAGACCCATCGAAACAACATCTGATACAAAATTTAATAATACTTTTAGATATTTGGATGATATATTGGCTCTCAATAATGACGACTTCAGTATGTATACTAAAGAAATTTATCCTGTTGAACTTACTTTAAATAAAGCTAATACTAACAATGACCACTGCCCTTTCCTCGATCTTGATATCTATATCATTAACGGAAAGCTTAATACAAAAATTTATGATAAAAGAGATGATTTTCATTTCCTATCGTTAATTATCCATTTTAGATGGTGACGTTCCTTGTCACCATCTTACGGTGTTATATATCTCAACTTGTACGATTCGCTCGTGTATGTAACAACGTTTCAGATTTTAACGAAAGAAATTTATGTATTACAGAAAATTATTACACCAGGGTTTTCGATATCACAAACTAGTCAAAACATTTACTAAATTTTATCATCGGTACAAGGACATCATTCGTAAATATAGCTCAACATGCAGACTTCTTATACGTTCAGGTATTTCACATCAATCTTTTATGGTAATATTCTTTATAAAGCACTAAAATGTCAGTATTCACCTCAGAAGCTAACAAAACCTTTAAATAGACTTATTAAGAAGGGATATAGTTACGATACTGTTGTCAGGTCATTAAAGATTGCATATTTTGGCTTTAATATTGATTCACTTATAGGGTCTTTGCATCGGAACTAAACACATTTATTTAAAACCAGTTGTTGGCATGACACGGGTTATGCTCTTCTCATATATTTTATGATGGTATGATACTAAACCCTAACGGAGGGATTGTGCCTGATATTCATATGATGAAGACATAATCTTTCAATCAGTTTAATTGAGGTCTGAGCTGGCATGTCAGTTAACTGCTAGTAGTCTGTTGTTATTTATGTATTATTGTCATTTTGTTTATTTTCTTTGTTACATCTTCTGACATCGGACTCGGACTTCTCTTTAACTGACTTTTAATGTGCGTATTGTTATGCGTTTACTTTTCTACATTGGCTAGAGGTATAGGGGAGGTTGAGATCTCATAAACATGTTTAACCCCGCATTTTGCGCCTGTCCCAAGTCAGGAGCCTCTGGCCTTTGTTAGTCTTGTATTATTTTACTTTTAGTTTCTTGTGTATAATTTGGAGTTTAGTATGACGTCCATTATCACTGAACTAGTATATATAATTGTTTAGGGGCCAGCTTAAGGACGCCTCCGGGTGCGGGAATTTCTCGCTGCATTGAAGACCTATTGGTGACCTTCTGTTGTTGTCTGTTCTGTGGTCGGGTTGTTGTCTCTTTGACATTCCCATTTCCATTCTCAATTTTATTCTTGTGTAGAATTTGGAAGACTAATATAGATTGCAGCCAGAGGATCATGTGACCTTCACTTTGTTGATATTATAGTTTTGACTGATTACATTTTTTAACAGAAAGATTCACAAAGTTGTGTTTTAGTTTTCAGTAAAACGTAATATACAAAAATAAAGAAGAATTTAAATATGTATTGTATATTCAATGAATTTTAAGATCTTGAGGATCCAAGATTTTGAAAAGAGGCCCCTGGCCCCAAACTAGACAAGATTTGTAGTAGAACTAGTAAAAAGTCTGGATTAACCATAAATGAAGCTCCATAAATACGCCTCTGATTACATTTTACTTTGTTTGTCAAATGATTTTAGAAAGATACAGTAATATAATGTGTGTTGTATGCAGTATATTGCTGATTTCTTATTTCATATTGTTTGCCTTGTATAATCCATTAGAAGTACTTTCTTCAGTATAAAATACATGTGTAACCTTCTTGATGGTTTCATGGTAGTGTCCTAACCTGGGGAGCAGGAAGGCTGTGGGATCAAACCCCTGCTCTGTCAAACCAAAGACTTGAAATTTGTATTGGCTGCTTCTCAGCTAGTAAAATATCACCTTTCATGAAATCCCAGGATTCCATTCATTTGTTTTGTGTACAAATATATCACATTGAAACTGACATAGTGTTTACATAGGCAATGAAAGTAGTTCAGGCAACATGGTCTATCGAAGTGTTAACCAAGGAAAGAAATTTTACAAACCAATAGCATTCAAAAGTGTGTAGATAGGCAAATCATATAAGAATTATTTTACATTAAACTTTCATATTTAAATTGTTTTCTTATAAATCCTATTGACTGTAAATTCTTCAAAAAAATTCATTAACATGATAAGAACCTAAAGGATAAATAGATGAAGCTTATAAAATGAAATTAATTTTATTTTCAGGGAGAATTACAATGCCATGGAGCAGGGCACTCACTTGTTTTATATGATTTTACAAGGGGAGATCATGGTAGGTAACTTCTACAGTAAAATTACTCTGACAAGCATTTAAAACTTCAGAGGAAGATCTGGTATCTTCTTAAAGATAAGACTCTAACCTCAAAATATATAAAGTTTCCATTGTTTATAAACTTGAAAAATAGAATAAATGGTGTCCTAGATGGTGACAAATACCTTTCTAAATCAGGCACTATGCAGGGGCATGTCTTTATAGGCATTTTTTTAGCTTTCTACAAAAACAAAAAGTGCCTTCCGATACATTTATTTCTCCAACAGTCGTAACCTTTCAAAATTTGGTTTTTGATAAAGTTTTGAAAAGTTTGGGTTTGGTATATTGGAGGAAACAGCATACAAATTGTTATTTTGTCTTTTATCAAGTGCTGTTTGGCCATTGCAGCAGTCAATATGCATTATTCTTGGGTAGACAGACTATCTCAATCAAATGAAACTGACATTTTTTATTTCGAAATGGAGAATAAGTTTAAATAACTAGTATTTATATTTTAACAGCATTGAATGATTTGAACATTCTTTTCTATACAAACATATGAAATTGATCTGTTCTTTTTTTTTTTAATAATTCATGATAACTTTTTTAATAGTTGATAATAATTTGTATTTCAGATAGAATTGATACAACAGCAAAAATGATGAAGGGTTTAACAGGACATGGTGGTGCTGATTTCTACTGTATAGACAGTTTTGTTGAAGCTGTTGTTGTATGTATACATACATTATAATTTAGGTTTTCTTTTATTAAGCACTTATGTCAGGAATATGACAGTTGTTTTCCATTCGTTTGATGTGAAGGACTTTCCATTTTGAATTTTCCTTGTAGTTTGGTATTTTGGTATTTTACTTTTTATTAAGAAGTTTTGTTTGTTTTTTCACAGGGTTTTATTTTTGCAAATCCATGAATTCATCAGTCTCACACAGAATATGTTTGTGTAAGTTGCTAATTTTTCTTTTACAGGTACTGGTATACAGTTAATATTGTTTGCATTAGATATTGAAATATTTTGGCATTTTGGATGATGCAAAATAAGCAAATCTTAATCATAAAAGGAGCTGTGGGTATACATAAATGAGACAGCAATACATCACCACAAAACAAAAGACAACTAAAGGTCAACATAATGTCTTCAGCCATTCAGGTGTCTATACCATATGCCTCAAATCACCTAAATTCTAAACAAAATTGTGAATAAATTTGTACAGAGACTATGAAAGATTTTACATCTTCACCAAGCTCCCATTGACAAAAACATGGAGATATAACATAAGATAACCTCTGACAAGGTCCTGCCCTGGGACAGGCACATGAAAATGTGGCGGGTTTAAACAAATTTTAGCACTAATTAATTCATCTGGGAGAGTAAATCCTCTTGTTTCTTTATTAACAGCAAAATGATCCAGAAAAAATCCGGACCGGACCAGATGAGACATTATACAGCTATATGTTGGTGTTTGCTGCTGAAAAAGCTAGAAAAGAAAACAAAGTAGTATCTATGGCACCGGATGGAACATTTACTTGATGTTCTCTATATTTTAACTTTTTATTTGGAAATACACATCAGATATACCTGGGATATTGAATCATTTACAGCAAATGTCATTATCAATGTCGTATGAACTTTATTTAGTTTCACTGTTAATGTTATTTTTAGAGAAGCGTATGTAAATGACTGTACACTCTTCAATTATGGTTTAAGGTGGATACTTTTGTAAATTAATAATAGGTTTTATATATGGATGACATGACAAAATTTTAACAGACAGAATCACTGAAATGTTTAATTTACTTTATAACTAATTTAGAAAAAGACGCACTATAATTACAAGTTTATCATGAATGATTAAGCCAAGGTATAGAAGTTGTTGAAATAATGTTGTCCAATTTAGTGGATTTTCCTGTAAGTCAACTAAAATATTTATTGCATATTTAAAAATTGACAAACTGAGTATGGAAAAGCTTAAGCTTTTCAGAAAAAATTCTTTCATTATTTGACCCTAATTTAGAGGTGTGTTTCCCCTTAGTTTTTCCAAATTTATGTCCATTTAGATTGATGGATGGAGGTTAGGTATAATTGATACCAATAGAATAGTTTGGTTTCAGGGATTTTAAATTCATTGTTCTGTAATTCAAAGTTACAGTTATATTATTTTCAACTTTTATCATTCCACGTTAAAATATTTGTTCGAAGACTTTTCTTTTTCTTCCAAATGTCATTCTGTATGTCTTAAATTGTTGAGAGAATGGTTAATAAAAATATGAACACTGGCTAAGTAGCCATTTGGTACAGACTTGCTATATTAGGTTTGTTTCAGGCCATCAAGAAGCCTTAGAAAATTTCATATCTAATGCCAAGATCTTTAGTTTGACAAATATGATGGGATTTCACAATTCAGTAGATTGCTTGACAGTAATTTCATTTATCCCACAAGTCATATAACCATTCTTTTTATCAAATTTTTGAAAAAGCAAGATATAAACTATAATACTTTGGCAAAGTTTGAATAAAATCTGTATTTTTGTTTGTTTAAACGGTATAGGTCACTGGGCTTGTTTTCAAGCTACAGTTTGTGAAACAAAGACACATTTGTAAGGATTATACAAAGAATTATTATGTGAATGGAATGAAAACTAAATGATGAATTTTGAAATAAAATATGAGATGATAGCTTTATAAAAATTGCTTTCAGTAAAAGAAAAAAGAGGGTCACTGTACATTGTTCTGACTACACTTCAAAAAAGAAAAATTTACTGTACATTCCTATATAAAATTGAATCATCTGAGTTATCTCCCATATGAAGCAAATAAGCTGTCGTAATAAGATAAAATCACATAATTTACCTACTTTGAATTAAAAGTCTTTCAAATGAATTGCATTATAGCAACCAAATCTGTGTATTTCATTAAAATCTTGAAAAATCATTAGCTAAAATTGTGTTCCAAGATGGTGAAATACTTCCATACTACTTTTCATATTGGCATTTACTCTGACTTCATTAATTATATGGAAAATTATTACACTGAATGATTTATAGCACTTGGATATTATTTTCTATGAAAGTATAATGAAAATAATACTCTAAGATATGTTTTATTATATGTTATATATCAATATATTTGTTTTGTTATGTAATAAATGATTGTCAATTGTTAACTTATTGTTACTTTATTATACGACCGCAAAAATATTGCGGTCGTATATTAGTATCACGTCCACGTCGTCCGAAGACAGTTTTCGTACAATAACTTTAGTATAAGTGAATAGAAATCAATAAAATTGAAACACAAGGTTTATGACCACAAAATGAAGGTTGGGATTGATTTTGGGGGTTATGGTCCTAACAGTTTAGGAATTAGGGGCCAAAAAGGGGCCCAAATAGGCATTTTTCTAGTTTTCAGACAATAACTTGTGGAATGGTGTATGGATCTCTCTGAAATTATACCACAAGTTTCCATACCACAAAGGGATGGTAAGAATTGGCTTTGGGGGGTTATGGCTCAAACCGTTTAGGAATTAGGGGCAAAAAAGGGAGAAAAACAAGGGTGTCCTGGTTAATGGACAATTACTTAAGTACAAAACATAATTTAAAAGCAGTGTAAGGGAGGTAATTCAAACACAACATTTTGAATTACCTCCCTTACACTGCTTTTAAATTATGTATAAAGTAATGTTGTCTTGAGGTGATTAGCTGTCAATTTATTTTTAGAAGTTACTATTTTAAAAATGCTGATAAATGGTAATTTAATTTTAGCCATGATTTATGATGATGTATGTCATTTCTATTTTAAGATTTTTATGATGTATTTAAATGGGTTGTTATGGTTGCAAACTCCATTGGAAATTTGAATTGAGATTATGACCATATCTTGAGGGAAAGAATTTTTTTTTGGAAAGGGGGGGATAAAAAATTAAAAAAATGAATTCGCAACAGCATAGTGTATTGCACAAAAGCATAAAAATGAATATAAATTCAAATCACATAACCAATTCAAGGTATTACAGTTATTCTGTGTCAGAAACCTATTATGTGTCAAATATTTAATTACAATCCAAATTCAGACCTGTCAGACCTGTATCAAGTGCGAATATTGTGTTCATTTTTGCCCCAACTGTTCAGGGTTGGACCTCTGCGGTCGTATCCAGCTGCGCTCGACGAAGCACTTTATTTTTATTATACATTGATATTTTAGAAATTAATCATTGATTCAGATATGAATTTATTTGCTATCTTGTTATTGTGGAAATACTTCTGATTTTTATACGACCGCAAAAAATTTTTTGGGTTCGTATAATGGTATGATGTCGTCGTCTGCGTCGTCCGAAGACACATTTGGTTTCCGGATAATAACTTTAGTTTTAGTGAATGGATCTCTATGAAATTTAACAAGAAGGTTCAATACCACATAAGAAAGTTTGGGATTGATTTTGGAGGTTTTGGTACCAACAGTTTAGGAATAAGGGGCCAAAAGGGGCCAAAAACAAACATTTCTGTAGTTTCCAGACAATAACTTGTGTGTAAGTGTATGGATCTCACTGACATTGTACCACAAAGTTTCATATCACAAAGGGAAGGCTGGGATTAAGTTTGGGGGTAATTGCCTTAAACATGCAAGAATAAGGGGCCAAAAAGGGGCCAAAAACAAGCATTTTTCTTGTTTCCAGACAATAGCTTGTGTTTAAGTGTAGGGATCTCTCTAAAATTGTACTACAAGGTTCCATACTACAAAAGGAAGGCTGGGATAGAGTTTGGGGGTAATTGCTTCAAAGGGGGTTGGGGTTGGGGGTAATAAAAGATTGGGGATTTTTTTTCAAAATTTTTCAAATTTCAAATTTTTTGAAAAGTTTCAAAAAGAAATCTTCAATTGCACAGTATTGCGCAATAGATTTTAAGATCTGTGACCACATTTGATTTGTGTTAGAAACCTTTATTATGCCAAAATTTGACCACAATCCAAATTCAGACAGTATCAAGCTTGAATATTGTGTCCAAATTTGCCCCAACTGTTCAGGGTTCGACCTCTGCGGTTGTATCAGGCTGCGCTCAGCAAAGCATTTTATTTTAAATACAATCTTTACTTTATGTTATTACTATCATTCTTTGAGGTCATGCAGTAAATGATGACTAGAGAGACTTGATGACATTTTGTTTACACTGCAGTGCACAGCAGGGTAAAACAAAATAAAGATTTTTGTTATGTGGAGGGTTGGGTGTTGATGGCAAATCTTTGATTGTTTCTTTTAAATTCATTCACACCTTTTATAGACTCAGGACTATTTAGAGCTGGACTGGTTACATATTGTGTGGACACCTGTCATTGTTGAAGTCTATAAAAATAAGGAGATGTGTTATAATTGCCAATGAGACAACTATCCACCAGAGACCAAAGCATAATGATAAATAACAACTAGAGGGGATTTAATATAAGTTTCTCAGTTACAGTTTTCTCAATAAACAGTGTTTGATGTTTAGTGGCAAATATTTCATGCATGTACAGAACAAATCTTTCACTGACAATGAAAATTGGTAACCCACGCTAACAAATAAATCCATAATAAAAACTTCAGTTTGTACAAATTGATCGCCATATTTGTAGTTCTTACCTGTAATAAGGTGTGGAATGGCAGGGCATTAAAAATAAAACATACATATCCTTCTCTAGGCTTTCATCATACAGGTACTTCATAACAACAGTTGTCCCCCTTTGATGTATCACTCCAAAATACATTGCAGGTATCAAATTAAGTCCAATCAATATGAACACTAAATATTTAGACATTGTCAAATTATGTTTGTGTTTTCTTTGTTGTTTTCAAATGGATCTTCACTGGATGATTTGGGGGATGTACTAGAAGATTGTGATTTGTCAGTGACTTCAGAGGCCCCATCTACTTCCTGTGATTCATCAATGGCACCATCAATGACATGTACAGTTCCTGTTGACTGGTGTATGATGGGTGTAGAAGAGCCGTCACTGCTGACTAGACTGTCTGAGCTACTTGTAGTTTTTGTTTGTTTACTTTCAGACCTTTTCTTTAGCTTTTTCTTTTTAATTCTTGGTTTTCTGCATAAACTGTACTCCACAATAATGCATTGACATTGGTAATGCAGGCAGTAAGAATCTGAATTCCTTGTGTGATAAAAAGCTGTGAGGTAAAAAAAATAAAAAAATAATTAATGAAATTTAATAAACAGGTACCAGACAATTGTTCTACTACCCGGCCCTCTGTCCTCTGTAATTCAATATGAACCATGCAGAAACAGTAAGTTTTACAGAAATCACACACAATGACAAAAGAGATCAAATAAGTTTTAATACAGAACTCTCTTAATACACCAAATTCTATAATTTAACAATAAAAAGTATAATAAGCCTGAAACTTTAAAATGTGAAATTTATCTCTTTTTAACACTTGATAAAACATAAGCACCAAGTTGTTATTTTTTAAACTTTTACTCACCTGTAAAAAATATTATCCATAAAATGAGAAATAGCAGAGCTTTATTTCTGGCCTTCCACGCCCCATTACAAAAGGTAAAAGATGACTGGTCATGATAACAGGATAACCTTGTGTGATGTACCAATGCCATGGGTGTGTCCTGTAAATGAACCTTCTCCTTTTAGAACATTGAATTCAATGAAGTTGTATTGCACTAAAATCCAGTCTCCATAATACCACCGGTCAATGATACAGCTAAATACCATCATGACAGAACTACAAGTAATACATAATAATTAAAATTGAAATGGGTAAACAGACATACTTTTGAATTCCCAGGTCAGGTACATTTATTACAACAACAAAGAACAGGAAGCATTAGAATCCAAATTTTAAAAGTTATTGGTGCAAGATTGTAGCAAACAGTTGATAATTAATATTAAAATGAGATGAGGAGTACCTATCAATAAAATAGCAATTAACCTAACTACATGAACTATACACACACACAAGAAAAAATCCAGAAAAGACATTATGAGATCAATAGACTAAGGTCTTTACAATAGGTCAAGCTATAAATCTTCCTAAGTCTATAGACAAGTTTTGAATAAAATTAATAGTCTGTTAAGACCTGCCTATAAGGGCATACAATACAGTTTTGATCCAACAGTTATTTTTTGTGGAAACTTTGCATACAATCTATTTTTCACTTTAAATATGTCATAAAAAATATATCTTTGTGTGTTACTTTTAGCAATAAATGGGGTCAAAGTTTTAAAAATAAAACAAGTGCTTTTTTGTTAAAATATTTGGAATGTATACTCTAATTAGTAACAATTCTTCAGAAATAATTCATTTCTATCAAAGGAGTAGGCCCAGTTAGACCCCTTTTTGGCCCCAAAATATAGCATTTTTACAGATTTGTTGAAATGTAAACTTTTAGCTCTTTATTGGAAAGTATAATACATTTGTTCCATAAATATGGGCTGTTTTTGACAATACAATGCACATGTCTCAGGTAATAGCATCATAAATTCATGCAAAATTACTGAAATCTTCACAATTGTAGCATTTGTGATAATTTTAAGATGGTTTTTGTCTAAAATGGAAGTGGCCGCATTTGTGTTCAGCTTTAATATTTAAATATATGTTGTATTTGATAATAATACATAACATATACAAAGGGTATGACTGAACACAAATGCGGCCACTTCCATTTTAGACAAAAACCATCTGAAAAGTGACGTTTTATGGCATATTTGATAGATTTTTCATATTTAAGCTTGAATTTGAGCGTCTTTTATGACCAAATCAGTTCAAATATTTTACATAAACTAATTGAATCAACTGAAGTAGACACTTAAGTGTTTAAAAAATGTCAAAATCTTTCATCTGATGTACTTCGATTTTAGGCCAAAACTAGCCCTTACCGGACTTTCTCCTTTTTATAATTTTAGGAAAAAGGGAAAATTTTTTGCTGTATATTTATCTTATTTACAAAAAATCATTGGTGATTTGTTCATAAAAATAAGTACAAATAATTTTTAAACATAATCTAACCAAATGTCATTTTTCAGTAAAAAAAATGCATCTTTTCCCAATATGTCACATTTTGACGTTGTGAAAATTAACAGTTAACATTAGTGACGGCATCACCTCCACTGTAACTGTATTGTATGCCCTTAACACTAAACTCTTTAAAAGATTAAAACACTAGATAAAACTACTTACAACCACTGAAGAGGTTCCTGGCTTCGAACATGTATATTAAAATGTGTTTGGGTCATGTTCCAGAAAGGAAACTACTTTGACTTTGAGATAAAGAACAGCAATAAAAGTTCTGTTCCTTTGCTTTTTGTGTTTTTGCTGTGCATGAACTGATTTTGTGTCATGAATGGATACCCCAAATCCTTTTTTTTTCTATTACAAATAAAAATATTCCATAATAAGTAAATATAACGTAAAATTACCCAATAAAAAAATACTGTTTAAGGATTTTGAATATGTTATGAGATGATTGTTGCAGATGCCAAGAACACATTAACAACCAAATGATGGCTGCTGTTGGTCGGACTAGAACGGATAATGATGAAAATACTAAAAAATTTGTCAAGGATGTACTGAAATTTAAAAAATGAAAGCATGCTTAGTAACATCTATCATCTTATGCATGACAGTTTATTAACCTTTCTTGCATAAATTAAAGCATTTATAAGGAAAAAAGATTTTTACATTGGTCAGTTCAAATTAAATTCTATTAACTCCTAAGAAATTCAAAGTGATCTATCTTAATCACTGGTGGAAAGATGGGAAGAATTTTTGAATAATTTCAAATCATATTTAGGTAAAGCGAAGACATAAATCAAAGTGCTTGTGAGCACTGAAAGGTACTTTCATTTTGCAATTTTGTGAATTTTTAAATAAAACATTAAATTGTATTTTGATAGGAAAATTAAAAATTGAGTCGGAGTTATCTTTGTTCATGATTGTATATTTGTAGTTGAACCTATTTTTATAACAGACCCATGGCCATACACCATGCATTAATTACTTATGTAATTTTTAATGAAAAAATGTTTTCTTGTATGGTATGGTAATTCAAATACACATCGTATTGTAACTTAAATATCAAAGTATAACATATCATCAATAAATGGCATGACATTGACTGGATAGGATCTAAAGAATGATCACTTCACTGCACTATTTTGTTTGAACTATCAAAGGTAGTGATAAACCTTGAATATATATATATCAAGTCAGTACCATAGGGTTTATATTTCACTTCAAGCAATCTTTACCCAAAACCCTATATATAAATGTAGCACTATTGCAGACAGTTGCATTTTCTGTAGCTCTTTAGAAAAATAAGCATTTTATAAGTGGATAAAATAAACTAAATGTGAGTCAATGACATAGGTCCCTTAATCATGTTAATGGAATAACGACTTTGTTTAAATTGAAATTTCATATTTTATTCAAATAAAGTTCATAGTTTCATGTTTTATGTGTACATCTTTTGAAATAAAAGAAATAACCAAATAAAGATAAAAGCTGGATCTTGTCTCTCAAAATTAACCTTTAAAGGTTGCTTTTTCTCTCCTAATGATTGCTTATTGATTTTGAAAACAAGTATATGACAATGAGGTCGTAGGGGTATACAGAGTAACTTTCATGTCCATAATCTTACTATAAAAGTGTTTATTCTCTTGTCAAAAGATTGGGAATTTTTCATTCTTTTAATATTTCCACTTCAGAAGGTGAACTGATATTTTACATAGATATTCTTTTCACATTTGTTTTTAATGTTTTAATATTGATGAAAGAATATTTTCAAAAGACAGTGTAGTGTATTTTTATTGAATTTGTAATTTTATATTTTTCAGAAAGAGGTATTGAAAACTTTGACCTTAGACTGAATATGAATGTTAACTGTAAAAAAACTAATTAGATATAGGAAGATGTGGTATGAGTGTCAATGAGACAACTCTCTATCCAAGTAACAATTTATAAAAGTAAACCATTATATGTCAAGGTACGGCCTTCAACACAAAGCATTGGCTCACACCGAACAGCAAGCTATAAAGGGCCCCAAAAATTACAAGTGTAAAACCATTCAAACGGGAAAACCAACGGCCTAATCTATGTAAAAACGAGAAACGAGAAACACGTATGAACTACATAAACAGACAACAACTACTGTACATCAGATTCCTGACTTAGGACAGGTGCAAACATTTGCAGCGGGATTAAACGTTTTAATGGTACCAAACCTTCTCCCTTTTCTGAAACAATAGTATAACATCACAACATAGAAAGACACACTCTAAAATATCAATTGGAAGGCTTAACTCAATCAAAAAACGTAAATTAACACACAACGAACGAATAAATTTGATCTGTGATACCTGAATGCAAATACATAGTTAATAAATATTATAAGGGATAAATAATTAAGGTCAAAAGTAAATAAACAGGTTTAAACAAAGTTAAAGTATGATACCACTTTGAAATGTTAAACAATATTTAGAAAATCATCACTTTTGAAAAAAAAACCTGCGTCATATTATGCACAGGTAAATGAAAATAATTTTGTAAGTCCATTTATCAGTAAAATACGGAAAATACGGAAAATGAAAATATATGTTTTCAAAATTTTGCTCTGGACACTGTATTTTGGTCATAAACAAGCTTCTGTCCAAATTTCATCTAATTCCATGTAGGTTTGACAAAGTTATTGATGTTCAAAAAAACTTTAACCACAGACTGAACCTAAATGTTGATGCCGCCGACCGAATCTAGGATCGCAATGTCTCGCTTTCACGAAATAAATTTCACAGGCTCGACAAAAACTAACACTGTGACTTTGAGATGAAGAACAGCAGAAGTGCCTTTTTGTTAAAAAATATAAGAGTAATCAGTTGTTATGCAAGGGTTGTTTACAAACCCTTTTTCACATGCCACATCTGTCATATGTCAAAGCGGGAACGCTGTAATATTTGGAAAGGGCCAAAATTTGTTATAATCACCAAGCCTTATCATCAGGGTTCTGGTAATAATTCTAGTTGAGTCAAGGATTTACCATTTTTTGGCTTGGACTCAAATGAAATTTCTAAAAATAGGATAAATTTCATGTTGGACTCACCAAAATTTTGCAATATTGACTTAGAACTAACGCAAACATGTAATTTGCTTCCAAGAACCCTGTATCATGCTTATAATAAATTGTGATTATAAGGATGAAATTTTATAGATATTTAAAGCTATTTACAAGATGAAGAATATTAATAACAGTACAATTCTTTGGTCTGTGATTATTTCCCAGTATCTTATGGAATGTTTTTCTCATTTACATCTACTTTTAACCTCTTCTTCTCCTCATCCTTTACAAAGAATTCAAGCTGCAAAAGCTATGAATCCCCAATATTATATATAGTTTCCATGACAACTTAAAAAGGTAAAGGTCACCAAATGCAACAAAAACTCCTTGAAAAATTCTGGGAAGTTTTATCTAAAACAAAAAGTAATATATACATGTATCTTAGTGATATTTAATATATCTTCGTATATGATGTTCCAACAATTTGCTCTTGTGAATTGAAATCTGCTAACCTACATGTACAAAAATGAAATGGGATGAGATGTGGCATTGGTCATACATGTAGTCCCATTCATTTTAGAAAATGTTTAGCATAAAAAAAAAACAAAGAAAAAAAGAATTTATTTGAAAACACTGAAAATGTCCATCTAAAAAATTGTCTGAAATAAGCTATTTTCCCGGAACAACATTGATTTCTATATCTAACAAGTGTTAATACAACTTAAGATAAATAAAGTCCAACCAAGTTATTATAAATTAACACCTACCGGTACATGTATTTACAAATGGTGTAACTTCAGAATATTGAAATATATATCAAAGTACATGAATAGCTAATCAAAATTCTGTCCTACTTATCTGACATAAAGATTTTTTTCATGTAGTGTCCAATCAGTAAAAAAATATGAATTATTCTCTACAAATTATTATTCCAATGTTAGGAATACTTTTTAAAACAATTGTAACAATTTGCATTTACATAAGAAACATTTTTGGTGTTATGCTCTTCAGAATTTCATACCAGTAAATTTTTAACTATGAAGGAATTTGCATGAAATAAGTTTTAACTTCAAATGAACTTACCAACAATATTCTGGAATCTAGTCCAAATATGTATAGGAATTTGTATAGAGAAGAAAATACAAAAGGATACAGGTATCCCCTTAATCCATGTTTCCATTCCCAAGTTAAATAACCATACCTTAAAGAACAAAAAAACATTTACCAAATATATTTTATATTTATGTGCAATAACATGATGAACAAATTCTTCATACAGCAACATAGATATAGTACCTAGACGGTGGACGTGCTAGATGCTCACTGGTCAAAACGCAGTAAAATTTGAAGAGGTAATTTAAAATTTGTCGGCATTGAACCTGTCATTAGGAGTATAAGTGTATTCCTGTGAAATAAGTTATTAACACAGGTAGAGAGCATGCTAAATTCAGAAGGGTTAGTACCTCTAGCCTTATTAGCAAATGAAAAATAATTATTTGTTTTGCCTTTTTAATACTTGGTAGACATATACCTACTTATAAGCTGAGAAGACTTTCAAATAATTAAAAGATTTAATTCCTGGAACATATGGTATATATAACTCATGTACTAGATATAACAAATGTACATGATCTTATTTTGATTGCTAGACTTGTTAAAATAGTGGTTGTGTAAATGCAAATTCATGTTAACTTGTCTTTTTAAATCCTACATCAGCAATGACCAATATGAACTTTTTAAAAGTAAAGTTTGAATCTACATGATCTAATTGGTATGGTGACTCACTGTGTAACTAAAAAGTTATTAGCAAAAAAGGTGTTACTTTTTACAATGATCTGTGATCACTGACTTAAAATGTTGGCCTATAGATATTATGGGCATATGTATAAACCTGGCATTTCTTTGATGCGCTTGAATCTTTATATTACACCACCAATGACAAAGAAAAACTAATAATACATGCATTTATGAAATGGGAAAACCCTGTCATGTGACTATTCTTTTGCACTGACATATATATGGCATCATATAGATGTTATGCCCAATTTTTTTTCAAAAAATCTGAAAATAGATTCGGGTAAAAACTTCATTTTTCACTCATGCATTGAAGTCAAAATGTTGATATTTTGTTTTGAATACCACATATTCTCCAACAGATTTTCTTCAGATAAAATAAAATGTTAAATTATTTTTTTTAATGATAAACTTCATACATTTATATATAACCGAGGCCAGTACTACTATACCAATTCCTGACTTGGTTTATCATAATGTTTGGCAAAAAAAAAAATGTTTGGGTTGGGGAACTTGCTGGTTTCTTCTTTAAGAATTCATGCTAATGTAACACAGATTCAAAGTTCTAAATAAATGTTTATTAAATCAGGATTCAGTATGCAGCAATCACAATCACATATATCAATCACATTGCCTAGGTTTATTAGAAATGTATATAGCAACATGTCTAGCAACTATCCAACAACTAAGTGAACTGTCCTAAACTAATGGTCAACTAATATATATTGTGCAATCTTCACTTAAAAACATAAATTACATCATTAAAAAAATCATTCAAATCATGTACAAATATATTAGGTATGTAATGTTTGAACACATTAATAAATCACTGGTTCTTGTAAAAAAAAATCTTATAATACACTTGACAGTTGAAGTTGTATCTGATGGGGGAAATGGTCAAGTTTAGATGGTCCATATCAGGGAAGTTCTCTGAAGTTCACAAATATTGACAAGTCTAACTCTCACATAATCAATGAGCTCATTGACATACTTCATGAAGTATTTCTAAGTGCATCAGAGAAAAGAAAAAATAGCAATATAACTGAAATGTAAAAATATTATATTATCCATATTGGTCATTAGCTGCCTGCAAGGTAAACACATAAGTATTCATATCATATATTATTTAATATAATGAAATAAAATTTTGTACACACACATTTGTATAAAATTATGCAATGAATTATCCAGAAAAATATATATAATTAAAACAACACAATAGCAATATTAATGATCTATTGTAAGCAAACATTTAAATAATGCAAAAATGAATGTCTTTTGAACACATCTTGAATATAGGTAATACATTTTCTGGAGCACATTTTTTCGCATTTTGAGCTAACATTATTTTATAGTCAACTGAAAAATTAATAGTTTTCAAGGATTATTTTTCATAATAGTGCCTGGTCCATTCTTTCAAACAAAATTTATAAATAAGTGTTGAAATTAAATTGATTAAAAACAAAGTTTAAAAAATTGCAGTGAATATAAAATACGTACCCAAAAGACATATTATGTGCAACTTCAAGTGACTGCCAATATTCATCAAGTACAAAAGACGTTTGAATGAGCAGAGCATTAGAAATTCTGAAGGCCAGCAACCCCAAGAAAATTGTCTTTTCAGATGACATAATCTTCTTCACTACCGATGGACCAAGAATTTCATCTTCAAACAAATAGCCCTCTTCTTCTTCATCCACCTCATGCTGTTGCTCATCATCAAATGTGATCGTCGAGCTGGGGCAACTAGTGCGAGCTTTGTTTAAATCATCCTGAATGTGTTTTATTTTACGTCTGCGAATTGTGGCCGACCCTTTTCCATCTTTAGTCATCTCTTTAGAAATCCTGTTGAAAGCTCCATCATATATATTAATGCCTACAAATATAAAAAAAATAGAGATACTCACAATTCATGTACATTATATGTGTCACTGAGCTCTTGAACCATGTGAACTGCAGTTAAGACAAAAATGTCTTAAAAACTCACTAAATTTAATTGCTTCAAGCATCACTGACTATAACAATAATGAAATAAACAAGTTATGAGTTATGATGAAATAATTACGGTTGACATACTTTGAAGGCCTATTACCTGATTACGAATGATTCTGATACTAGAAATAGAAATTTTTTCAGAGACAAGTGCCTGTGGTGCTACCCTATCAAACCATAATCCCTATAGGGATAACAGTTCATAGCTGTTTCTTCCGATTAGGCTTCATACCAACAGCCAAATAAGCCAAGGTTCCTATCTCTCTACCTGGCAGTTGACCAAGATACACTGTATTTGGGTCAGGAGAGGACCCCATGATAACTGCTCCTTTAATTTTAATGTCTTGGGGAAGTGCTTTCACCCTTTTCCAGAAAATAAACTTTTGCATTAGCTTTCAATAAAGACATTGAATTTTTTATATACCTTGACTGTTTAATGATCAACAAGATCTGACAGGAGTCTGAGAGATAACCAAAATCGATTGCATTCATTGATATTTTTTTTTGATCGGCGTCAAAGATATTCTTGCAATAATTTATCAAACCAACGATTGAAAGAGATTTGGTGATCACGATTGTCCGGGAAATAGGGGGATAACTCTAATATTGTATCTGTAAAAATAGTAATGACAACACTGAACTTATCTTGTCACTTTTAGAAATTGTCAGATCATTTACATGAAACCTAAATGAATTTAGAGTACAGTCCCTTTCATGAAAATGAAATTTTAGGTAATTGATATTACTTTTAGCATGTTTAGTTCATAAAAAAAGAAGATGTGGTATGTGTAACATGTATAAGGGATGTTTGTTTTACGATTAGAATTGACAAAATGTGTCTTACTTACAGCACACTTTTTATACAAAGGTAATAAAATTGCACATAATGGATCACGTTCCTCCTCTTCCATTTCACATGGAAACTCTAACAAATAAACATGTGATCAAATTATTTTACGAAAGTAAAACGCGTTTTAGAGCAGGAAGTCAGCGTATCATGCATAGATGGGTATGCTCTTTCTTAAATAAAAATGAAAATGAGATACATTTGAGCAGTTTATTCAAAAGAATAAAATCCGTGATTGTTAATCTAAGAAAATTAAAAACCACACGACGATATGAAGAAGCAGATGCATTTGAAAAACATTTATTCCAAATTCCAAAGAGATTTCATATTAAACCAACAAGCACAAATTTGGACAATCAGCATAAACTCATCTCCCTGAAGAAGAAAGTATCTGTTTTATACTTACAATTGGCAAATGAGAAGAAAAAGGTTAAAAGAAAAATACTAAAATAACAAATTTGAAGAAAGAAATTGATTTTGTTAAAGTTTTGAACAAGAGGCCAAAATCTACAGCAAAGTATGTACAAACAGATGAAGTAAAAACATTACCTAAAATCAACATGGGCTCACAGTGCAATTTGACAAGGCTAGACAGCATAGAATTAAAGGATGAAATAACTTACTGGCAAAATGAAGTCATCAAAATCAACCAAATGAATGAACCAGATAAACCTGTACCATCAGTGAAAGAAAAAACTAGAGGAAATCCATTCTCCTATAAAATCAGGGAATGTGTATTGGCATGCATTTTGAAAAATGTGCCAATGCAAAATATTTCGGATGTGATTGGCAGTATATGCCAAATTTTTAATGGACAGGAAATAGACACTTTGCCCTCAGTTGCATCAATTCACAACATTTCACGTGAGGCTAAAGCAATATGCAATAAGCAACTTGAAGAGGCAATTAAAAATTCTGACAATTTAACGATAATGAAAGATGCTAAAACGAAACAAGGGAGACAATTTTATGGTGCAAAAATAAATTGCAGTACAGGAGAATTCACTTTAGGTAATTGATATTACTTTTAGTTCATATAAAAAAAAAGATGTGGTATGACTGTCAATGTGAAAATGTTAATCTGCTGTAAAATCCAAATTCTACAGTGCATAGATTAAAAATAAAATTATAAGAAAAAGGAAGAAAAAACAAACAACAATAGGAGTATTAATGTGGCTGTAAAATTATTTACCTGTTTGTGTCTCCAAGTAGAAAATGAAATTTTCAAATGCTATAAATAATGCCATTAATAAATCAAATGTTTAAGTAATACACCTGGCCATATATAGGTGAATGTTCTTTGATTTAACTGTGTTAAATAGAAACAGTCTGAACAAAAAGTAAAATCACAAAAATACTGAACTAAGCAGAAAATTGAAAACGGAAAGTCCCTATTAAAATGGCAAAATCGAATGATAAATCTTATCAAACGAATGGAGAACAACTGTCAAATAGCTGACTTGGTACAGGTATTTTCAAATGTAGAAAATGGTGGATTGAACCTGGTTTTATAGCGCTAAACCTCTCACTTGTATGACAGTCGCATCAATTTCCATTAAATTGATAATGATGCGTGAAAAAAAATGTCACAAATAGGGGTACATCAACAACACGGACCCCACCAAAAACTAGGGGTGGTTTCAGGTGCTCCAAAAAGGAAAGCAGAACCAGCTCCATGTGTGGCACCTGTCATGTTGCTCATAATGTTACAAAGCCTGTAAATAGTCTAATTCGGTTGGTCACAAATAGGGGTACAACAACAACACGGACCCCACCAAAATATAAACCTAAACCGTGTACAGGCCTTGCATTATTTCAATTATAAAGAAATGGAAAGTTCACATTTTAAAAATTTCTATCTCTTCTGTCATATAATTTAGTTCTGAACTGTGAACAGATCTAAGGTTTCATAAAATTGATTAAAAATATGGGAAAGAAATGAAAACCATAACAGCCAGTGGCAAATATTTCATGTAAATTCCCCTGACAAGACCGGGTGAACACATAGTATTATTATTATATGAGAATCACCAAACATATGATTTGCAGGATTAAAAGAGATATCAAGTGGGACGGCAGACAAATATGTAAAAGCGACATTATAAATGGTGAATGATGCTTCAACCACTACTGAATGTGTTGGGAAATTAACGAATTGTATGACAGACAGGAGCGCGACCGAGTTGAAATCCAACAAGTTACTTAGCGAACTAAAAACAGAGGAATTGCCAAATGACAGTGATTTCAATGAGTTTCAGTGCTCCGTACACCCGTTGTTACAATTTGCGGATGAAGTTGAAAAAGTTGCAAAGGAAATTGAAAAAAAGTATGATGTGAAGTTTAAGAATTTATTCCGAAACAAAGGCGAATCCTATTCTCATAATTTGATACGATGTGTTTCCAAATTATTTCACAGTGACAAAGTTGGAGACCCCCTTTATTGCCGAACTTTTTTACGGCAAAATAATATAGTACATGTCCCTATATTAGACTTTGTGGGCAATCGCTTCAACACTCTATTTTATAATGCTTGTGGTACTTTTTGCCTTAAAGATCTTCTGACATCATACATTACTTCTTCAAAAGATAAACCGAATTTTCTGCTCACATCTATTCTGCAACTATTTGAGAATGAAGTCATCACAGCAATAATATAATCTATTGGAATCATCTACATCAAAATTACCGCTCCTTATTTTTCTTTGGCATCTCAAAATAAACCTGCACTGGAAATGACAACAACTTACAACACTTTGGTTGATGAATTAGAAAAAATAGTTAAAAATCCGGCTTTACTTTTAGACACAGAATATATAATATTTCCAGGTCATACTTCTGAAATTTCTAATTTTAATATGGCAGTTTTAAAACCACTGGTAGCATATTCTGCTGTTATAGAATGTCTTGGACAAATGGCATTGTCTATTTTAAGTAAATGCAGGAAATTTTTCACAAATTATCTTCCAGGAGGGAAATACCATAGTCCATCTTTAAAAACAATTAATGAGTCAATAACTTGTCCGTCAAATAATATTTCCTTAGAGAGGATGATGGGACAACTTGACAGACAAAAAACCATTTCACCCAACATAAGTTTGACGACAATAAATGGAAAGTTGATGCTGAAAACAACAAGACAAAGGCATGGCTAGGGAAAAAATTAGGAGGATAAAAGTATAATTATGGCCCATGCAAGAAAAGATGCTGAAATTTTAAAAGAAAAATCGATTGCAGAAGACATAAAAATAGAGCAGGAAAGAAGAGAAACTCTCAAAGAAAGAATTGAAGAAAACAGAGGCAAAATTAACAAAATGGGTGAGGAAAATGAATTTGAAATGAACAGCTACATTCAGTCGTTGCAGTATAAAAAAGATAAGTTGAATGCTTTAAAAACCCAAATTTTATTCCGAATTGATGTTGAAAAACAAGTTTGTGACAAAACCTTATTTAGAAGAAATTTAGATATACAATTACAGAAAAAATTGATAAATTTGATGGAAGAAGAGAACAAAATAACAAATCTTGAGGATGCCATAGTTCCAATGGAAGTAGATGAAGATATTAATTTGAGTGGCATATCAACTAACCATGACAACCCATCATCACCATTGCCAGCTTCTTCAACCGTAATTTCAAACCCTGATCAGTCACCATCCATACCTGAACCATCAACAGCTAATAATTCTCGGTCGCCATCATCATCATTCGTTCCAAAACATAATCAGTCTGCATCTGCATCTGTACCAACACAACATGACTTAATTTCTAAACCACCATGCTGGTTTAACAAGAAGTACATAACCCATACATGGGATGAGGGGTCAAAATTAACAACATACCATGGGAAAATTGTACATTATGCGGCACGCAGAAAAACTTTTAGGGGAAAAAAAATTCAGATTTATCTGGTGTGAATGTAGACTTCTTGTTTCACATTTGTTTTAATGGCGTACTGAAAAATAAGACTTACATTGTCACCATGGGAAAATAGTAATATAACAAATACCTCATTCCTGTCACCTTATTGAGGTCAACAAAATACCTTCCTTATTCATTGTTGAAGCATATATTCACAAATGTTTTTATTGCAATTGTTGCATGCTATTTTTAACACACACTTTATTATTAAATATATATATCATTTTACATGCAAGGTGTAGGATTACAACACATCATCACACCCCATCCCTTCACAAGTTATGGTAGGAACACAATATTCTTGGATTGTTTAACCATCGTGCATTTACTATATAGCTGAAACCAAAACAATATTTCACACATTGGAAAAACTTAATTTCAAGGGTTTACACACATTGACAGGTTGTATTTTTTAATTATATATAAAAAAGAAGATGTGGTATGATTGCCAATGAGACAACTCTCCACAAGAGACCAAAAAGACACAGAAATTAACAACTATATGTCACTGTACGTCCTACAACAATGAGCATAGCCCATACCACATAGTCAGCTATATAAATGCATATGTAGATTGTAGATACATGTATATATATATATATATGGAACTGCAATTATTCAGTATTTAAAAATAAACTCCAAGTCTATGTTTTTCCTGTTTGTAATTCCATTGTACTCAAGTACCTAAAATTTTTCCTGTTAAATAT
The DNA here is from genome assembly GCA_017311375.1 of Mytilus coruscus. Taxonomy (NCBI): domain Eukaryota; kingdom Metazoa; phylum Mollusca; class Bivalvia; order Mytilida; family Mytilidae; genus Mytilus; species Mytilus coruscus. The sequence continues at coordinate 25,812 of JAASAO010000060.1, read as the reverse complement.
TTTAGCGACTTGTGTACAATGGAACTGATCAAATTGAAAGTTTAATATCAAACCATATAAACTTCTTGTCAAGAAAAATTGAAACCTACCACAAAATTGACCCTTTTATATGTTAATTAGCAAAATTTAATTCATTGCAATCAAAGTTCTGATATGGCTGCCATAAAGAATGACTACTTCAGTCTGCTCCCCTAAATGTAACAAAACACTAGTATTATTTCACTGTTCAATAATGCTTTCATAGCTTAAGTTGTGGCTTTGTCATTGCTTTATTCATGCTGCATTGTGTTACTTTATGTTGCATTGCTTTTATATATTATGTTGCTTTGTGTTACTTTATGTTGCTTTGTATTACTTTTTGTTGCAATTTGTTACTTTATGTTGCTGCTTTGTGCTACTTAATTTTTGTGTTGCTTTTATTTTTTTTTTTTTTTTTAAATAATGATTTGAGAAAATTTATTTGTTTACTAATACTGTACAGTGTTGTGAAATAAGACTTTGAATCTACTCTAACAAAAGCTAAAATAAGAATATCTTTCTTTTGACAGGTAATATATTGGAATGAACTGGATGGCCAAATAGAGAACACAAACATTGAAAAGTATGACCTAACCGTTAAGGAATTGAAAAATGACATAAGTGAAGGGACTTTAAAGATTATGTAAGTGTTCTTCAATAACTATAAATTGAAATAATTTTAGATGTTATGTTTTAAACTTACAAGGAAAAACTTGTTCACGTAGGAGTATGTCCATGAAGGACTCAAAATGACCCTTCAAATCAAAATGTTTTGAGAAAAATATGGCCTTAAAATAAAAAATAGAAAATAATGGGTTGCTAAAATATGAAGAGTTAGAAATAATGAATGAAAAACATAAAGAATAGAGAAACATGACCTTACAAAGTAAGAATAACAAATAAAGCTACCCATTCAGACCGTTTTAAATGTGGTCATTTTAATTCAATTTGTAGAAAAAACTGAGAATTTAATAAAAAAAAATTATGATGATAAAAAAATTCATTTAAACATTGAATCGAAGAATTATGCAATCACAATTTGTTCAATTGTTCTTTTCTGTCAACATAATATTTATTTTTATTTTTCAGATCTTGATTTATGAAAGAGACTATAGCTTATTTTAATCAAACTTTTTACAGTAAGTAATAAAAATGAATAAGCGTTATCTCTCTTTGCTAAGTCAATTTTTAGGATATGCCTATTTGTTACTATATAAATATCCTTCAATAACGTCCTTAAAATAGCATCCAATCAAAAGGTGTAATATTTACAATTTACGTGAAGGTCTCCAGGTGAATATTTTATAAAGAAAAGTAGATTTTAGTGAAATTGATTTTTTTTCCTGAAGTAGCCATCTTGTGTGTATTTTGAAATAATATAACGTATCAGATATTGCATCAGGTAAATTTATTAAATAAACCTTGAAACTGTAATTTTCAAGACGTTACTCAGTAGGTAAGTGATAAAAACACCAGAGACGTGTATATATGTCTCTGAAAACACTGAACAAAATTGTGTTCTTCATGTTCATCAAGGATTTATAAAGACCAGAAATATAATATCAGTATTATATACATAGTATTATATGTCTCTGGTAAGATATATATAAATCCTTGTGTTCATTGACATGATCTACAACAGGTTGGGACAATCACCAAAATGGGACATTAATTTCCAAGGCAGAAAATATTAATTTTTGAATTAAGCAAAAATATTGAAAATTGCATGTGTTTAGGTCAATAGTAGCAACTTTTGTTTAGCGACTTTTCCAGAAAATGAATAAGTTGCTAGACAGATCTTCTGAAAAAAACCCAGAATTTTTCAAGAGAACAAACTAAAAAACAACCAGGTATTCAATGAATCCGGGTCCGTTCGCCCTGATTCGCGTTCGCCATAGTACCTGTTCGCCCTAATACCTGTCCGCCCTGGGTCTGTTCGCCCTTATACCTGTTCACCCTGGGTCCGTTTGCTCTGATTTTTTATTTTATTTTGTTGTCTTGTTGTAAAATGCTTATTATTTGAAAAGAGTATGTTAAAGTTTGTTGAAAATTTCGCCGAATTTTTATATTGTATTGCTGCTACCAAATAATAATTTTCCTTTGATCTGCACTGTAGAGTACCAGGAATACAAAGTATTTAATATAAAACAACTGATGACCATGTTAATTGCATGTATGTATCTTTATTGATAAATTTTAACAATTTCAAAACAATCATTAACAGTTATAACAAGATCCAATTCGAACTTCGCATCACCCACCAGTTATGTCCTTAATTGTTTACACTTTTATTTTAAAAAACACATCTATAGGAAATGTGTCCAAACAAACTTGAGATCAAAGAAGCCAAGCTGTGTGTGAAAAAAAGATTCCCTTTTATGTCTTACAATTCGTACATCGTTGTTTTTACTCATTTCAAGCTGACTGGTTTATTTGAAAAAAATATGTTAATTTCATTATTAATCCAACAAACACAATTAATACAAAAATTAAGTAAGCTCAAAGACATCATAATTATACCTAATCAGCATTCTAAATTACAATCAACAGTCTTTAAAATTAATTCTAAATAAAACAAATGTAAGAACATTAATGCTCCAAAACAAGTCATTATTTTGTAAATATTTCCATGTTTTTTCATGAATTTCGAGAAAATATATTTTCTTTAATATTAATCATATAAAATCTGAATATGTTTATTAAACTTTAATACCACTATACAGTGTAACCTGCCTAATCCGACACCTGAGTATTCCAACATCCTGCTTTAACCGACACATTTTCATGATCCCAAAAATAGGCCTATCCTTGCAGAAAAACCTGAGTATTCCGACACCCTGCTTAATCCGATATTTTTTTCTGGTCCCCCAGTGTGTCGAATTAGGCAAGTTCCACTATATTATTATTTTTTTTAAAGTAGGGCGAACGAACCCAGGGCGAACGGACTCTATGGGCGAACGGACTCAGGGCGAACGAACCCAGGGCGAACATATAATCAGGGCGAACGGACCCGATACCGTATTCAATAATGTATAACTAACCAAAAATTGTTGCCTTTTATGTTATCATTTAAACTTTGTAATATTTTCCCTTTAATTAAAAAAAAAAACAAAAAATAAATTCATTAACCTCAAATCTTTTCAAACTATACAGGGACTATTTGCCCTTCTCATGAAATAACACAAATAATTATCTCCATCTTTCTGTAAGAACATTTACACCATTCTTGAAGAAAAAAATATGTATACATGGTTGTATATAATTGGATTGATTTGAAATATATATTTGAAATATATATAGTTCAAAAGACAATTTGGACCATCAATAGAGACATCTCTGTCAGTACAGCATTCAACAATGAGAAAATTGAAGTCCACAGCATGACAAAGTGTGAATCAAATTCAACCAATTCAAAAGAGAAAACCTAAGCGACTTCATTAATGCTATAACAATAAACATAAAACAAATATTGCATGCAGCATTCAATGACAACCACTGAGTTTACAGCCTCCTGACTTGGGACAGGCATATATTAATTTCATAAAGAATGTGGCTGGTTGAAACTTCTTTCTTAGCATTTAACCCTCCTCTTACCTGGAACAGTGGTCACTGATTGGTGTTACAGCATACATGTATGTAAGAAAAAAATTGCAAAAATCAGTTGGAAATGGCTTGACTCATCACTCAGATCAACACAGAGCTAAAAAAAAACATGAAAAAAGAACAAACAAAAAAAACAAAAACAAAAGACACAAACCACCTTTTAGAGTACTCACAGTTACTGAAAGTTGGTTCAAAGCTTATTACAACTAACAAATAAATTCATATTTTACTAGACTTAAATATCAATTTATTTATTATTATTATTATACAGTATTTTTAACAGCACATTATATAATATGAAATGACTCTAAGTGCTTTACAACAAAATATCAATTCACAGATAAAAGTATTTACAATAAAACATAAATGCCCAGGATGAAAATTTAACATATGAGAAATGATCACATATAACTTTAAAAAAAAAAGATGAAAAAAGAAATGTTAAAATTTATAATAATCTTATTCTAAATCAATCTGTACACATCCAACATATTGAGTGTAAGGAGGTCATAAACAGTCCTAGGAATAACATGGTCTTGTGCAATGCCAAAATACAAGCATGAATAGGATGTACATGCAGGCCAATAAATATTCATAACTGTATAGCAAGACATACTAGTATTAAGTTATGATTTAATTTATTCAAACAAAATCAATGTAGAATAACTCTTGCTTCTTATATACTATCTATTTCCCCGTTTGAATTGGTTTACATTTGTCATTTCAGGGCCTTTTATAGCTGACTATGCGGTATGGGTTTTGCTCATTGTTGAAGACCATACTGTGACTTATAGTTGATAAATTCTGTGTCATTTGGTCTCTAGTGGAGAGTTGTCTCATTGGCAACCATATCACATCTTCTTATTTTTATATCTAGAATTAATGATCATTTCTTATCTAAACATGCTAAAACTACTATATATGTCTAAACATAGATTTATTCCATTACACCATAATGAGACAAAATTTACCTTTTCTCTCATCTTTTGATGCAGCTTGAGTATCCTGACTTTTTGTCAGAATACACTTTTTTTATGCCCCCGCCGCTAGGCGTCTGGGGCATTAAGTGTTACCCTTGTCTGTCCGTCCCGAACGTCCCGAAATTGGTTTCTGTTCTCTAACTTTAGTTTGCCTCAACCAAATGTTATAAAACTTATACACAATGCTTATTACCACAAAACACAGATCAAGTTTGAAATTGGGTGGCGTCACTTTTACCGTTCTTGGAGTTATGCCTCTTTATAAATTGAAAAATTGCTAAATCTGTCGTTTCCGTTCTCTAACTTTAGTTTGCCTCAACCAAATGTTATGAAACTTATACACAATGCTTATAATCACAAAAAAAGTCTTAATAACGTGAATCCTGCATCTGTATGTGGAAGTTGACTCATGCATATTTACAAGCGGGGCATCTGTGGCTCATAGACACATTCTCCATTTATTACTTAGATAATTTTAAAAAATCATATTTTCTCCTTTTTTTGAATTTCACTCTATTCACTACAATGTAAATTGCTCTAACAGAATGCTTAATTGTCTGTCATTAATAGTTGTCTTTGCTATTTATAAAAGTATAATTTCATGGACAATAAAAATCTCATTCGTCTGTTTTCTAATTTAAAATACTGCATTTTTTATAACAAAATTCAAAATTTGAATGCATTGCATAGTTACTTAACATCTGTGCAGTAGATTTCTTTGTTTAGTTCTTGAGATAAAAAATCATTAGCAAACCATTAATTATTTAGGCATGTTTTGATCTCCTAAAACTATAGAAATTAAGGAGTTGTAAGTAAATTTGGGAAAAGATTAAGGGGAGATAATTCAAACTTTGAAAAGAAAATTAAAGTCTTGCAAATACTTATACATGTAAATATAACTTAAATCTTAAGTGCATAAACATGAATTGTATAAATATATTCCCTGACTGATATATGCAATATTCAGGATTAAGGACAAAGAGCCACAGTTCTCCTCATAGTGCAGTGTTTTAGGAAGATTAATATATCTTTCTGCAATTTGTTACATCTACATGACTGTGTACCTTCATTTGACCTTCTCAGGTAGCCATACAAATCTAACTCAGCATGTCAGTCAAGTCAAAGAGGGTATAATTAATAATCCTAAATTTCCATTTAATATAATCCACATGATGTTAAGCATCCATCACTCATTATTAGGATTTCACTAAAAGTTGGCATTGTTTATTTCATTATAGGAAAAATGTTTCATTCAGCACCAGAAAAAACGAAGGTAGTAACAGCTGTTGTTATTGGAGCAGGATGCAGGGGAAGTGGATATGCCAGTTATGCTTTATGTGATAGGCATCCATTCAAGGTATGATTCAAAATGAATAATTTATTGGCCACAATTATAAACAAAGAAATTAAACAAATAAATGAATCCATCATGTGTATTGGTACAAACATATCTAAGAGATGTAACTAAGACTTAAAGAGTATTTATCATCATGATCATAGAGACAAAATAAACGAAATACTATAGTAATTGAAATAAGAAAGAAATCTAGAGGCTAACACACCATTCTCAACAGTAGGGTGTTTTTTTTTTAAATCATCAGTTATATCTTCTATTCTTATCTATGCAAATGATAGGTTAAAAAAAAACGGGGTTTGTTTTTCTGTTTTGGGGAAACATTAATGTATTTTAATCACACTTCCATTCAGACACAATTTAAAAAAAAATTATTTGAGTACAGTATTTAAGTAACCATAAGGATTAATTACATTTACAGAAACCTGTGTATTTGATATCTTTATTACTTATTGTCTTTAATGTAGAATAGCAAATTTAACATGTTACTTTTCATACCTTTATTTCTAGGTGATAGGTGTTGCAGAACCTAGGGATGACTTTCGAAATAAATTTGTTGACAAATACAAGATTCCAAAAGAAAATATATTCAAAGGTATACTTTTAAAAAACGTAGAAAAGATATGCAACATTTGTGATATTTAAAAATGAAATTAAGTTAGATAAAAACTAAGACTTTTTTACATTTTGGTACATTTGTATGTTAAAGGGCCAGCTTAAGCTCCCCTCTGGATGCGGGATTTTTTTTCGCTGTATTGAATATCCATTGGTGGCCTTGGGCTATTTTCTGATCTTTGCATAGTGACATCACTAACATGTTAACTGATCATAACTTAATTTTACTCTTTATTATTATTTCCATTGAACAAATGAATGTTAATGATATTTATCCAAAGTAATGGATTACCAGCATGGCCAGAAAAGACGATTGATTTTTGTATCAGAAGAAAGTGTTTTCACTGCTTTGATGTTTTACATGCATTTGGATGAAATCAAACCCTTCTCTTACATACATATATAAAATGCATATATGAGAGGTTTCAAATATTGATATGAAAAACAATACTTTTTTCTTTAGATTACATGGGTATGATCCAGAGCTATGTCAAATCAGAGACTTTGGATTTAAAAAGGCCTTGCTGCTTTTCTATTAAGCATGCAGCATTTAGTAGTAAAGTAAAGACTGGTCAACTAAGTGTCCATTTGTTGTGACCTGCCTTCCTTAGACTGGTACCTTATGAGCTTGCACATGAAAGATATGGCTTTATTATTCCCCTATCGACGAAGTCGAAGGGGACTTTAGGTTTGCACTCCGTCCGTCTGTCCGTCTGTCCATCTGTCCATCTGTCCGTCTGTCCATCTGTCCGTCTGTCCGTCTGTCCATCCGTTAGTCTGGCAAATCAGCTTTCCACACTTTTTTCTTCGTTCTTGAAGATATTTATTTGATATTTGGTATATAGTTTTATCATGACAAGTTATAGATCAAGTTCGAATTTTGTTCCGGTATAATGATTTAGTCCAGAGTTGTGGACCATAACTCTGGACCATATCTAATGTTAGAGTACTATGCTAAACCATATTTCTGTACAAAGGGAGATAACTCATTTTTTAAAAGACATTCTTTGTTAAATTATTTGAAGATCTTTTTGGCAGGTTTGTTTGTTATTTAGTATAAACTAATTTTCTGAATGCTATATATATAAAAAAATTATGAAGAGAAATCCATTAATTAGATAATAATCTATTTTTATTAATGTATATATTTCAATACATTACATTGTGTAGATAAAAGTTGTTGACATTTTATAGATAAGTCACAAATCTATATTAGTTTGTGACAAATGAAAGAAAAATATTTGGAACTATTAATTATATTTGATTATAATTTGAAAATAGATATACACTGTATTACATCATATCTAATTTTGAGAACTATTAATCATATCTAATGTTTTTTTCACTCATATAATCAGTTTTCCATACTGTTTTTAGTCATGCTTGAAGATATTGACATTTACTTTTTGTTTACACCATGACAAGTTATAGAACAAGTTAGCATTTTGTTCCAGTAAAATGAATGTTTACCCGGTAGGGGACTATGTATTACCATGCAATACTCTCAGAATGCTTGTTTAAATTTAAATCTATTTTTCTTTTGTTTCTCTTAAAGACTGGAAAGATGCAGCACAGAAAGAGAAGTTTGCAGACTGTGTAATAATATGTACTCAGGATAAACTTCATAAGGTATTTATAGTTAAAAATTTCAATTCTTACTTCCCAGAAATTTGGGATGTGAATGTATGAAGTAGCTGATATGTTTGTACATCTGTCCCTCTCGCCAAATTATAGTAAACATTTCAAACATTTCAAACCTTCAAATTAATATATCTCCCTCTGGGGAAAATGTTCCTCAGGGATATTTGCCATAGATTTTACTACACATTGTTATGCTTCCATCAAGGTAAAAAACTTAGTCACCCCAGTGCATATTTAGAAAAATATTTTCCAATCTCTTACTTTTAAACCCTTTGGAGTTCAGTAATAAAACTTGACATGATTTTTCACTACTTCTACTAAAAGGAGTGTCACATACAAGGAAGAAAACCCTACAATGAAGGTCAAGGTCAAACACTTAATTGAACTTAATCACCCCTGTGCATATGTAGAAAAATTAGCCGTAGGAGCTGAGTAATGAAACCTTTGCATGAATATTCACCACTACTTAAAGGTGTGTCAGGTACAAGGAAGAAAACTATACATAAAGAGACGAGAATTAAAACTTTGTCATCACTGTGCTAAAATTGTTTCAGCGTAAGAATCAGTTGCAGTTTTGGGTTAAATTAGTGGTGCCTTCCATGGGTATAAGCTATGTTTGAATTAAATAACCCACTGGTTACTGGTTAACTCCAGTTGGGTCCCTCTGTGATGGCGCCATCACTATCCTTTAGTTCAAATCCCCCCTTTCTACGATGAAAGCTTCAATAACAATAAACACTGTGCATGTTTATTTTCACAGGACCCAGCAGTAGCATTTGCTAAACTGAAGTACCATATTTTGTTGGAAAAACCAATGGCAGTAAGTTACAACAATCAAATATAGTGATAGGGATGGCTTTGAATATAAACACGGATAAATAAATAATGATTTCTCGTCAACATTATAGAAACAAATAAGTTTTGTTATATGAATATATATAAAAAAACAGCATGGAAGACACCCTAAAACATTTATACTGTGGATTCACTTATTTTTGTGGATTGAGGAAAGATTAAATATTTGTGGGTATTTGATTGGATGGTTTTGTCAAAGTCTGCATACAAGCCTATAGAAAATTTGTACTTTGTTGAATATTGAAATTGGTAATTAGACTCTACCCTCGAAATCCACGAAAAGTTGTATCCCAAGAAAAATAATGAATCCACATTAGTTTTGATGACAGTGTGGTTTTGAGATTTGTCCAATGAAGTATGCTTCTAACTTATCTGTCAGATTAGACATTAATGAATACTTTAAATGCAGTATTATTGCTATTTCTGCTAATCTGATTTATGTAGAGGTTATTTTATATAAAGGGTTTTTAAGCTGATGATGAATAAGCTAATGAAATGTTATTGCATATGTTTGGCCAATTTTTATATGCCCGTTTACGGGACGTATTATGGTATACCGTTGTCCGTCCGTCCGTCTGTCCGTCCGTCGTCAACATGTCGGACATTAACTCAAAAACGCTTAAACCAATTTGCATAAAACTTTGGTAAATTGTTTATATCTATTGACGTGAGCTCCCTTTCGTTTTTCATCAATTTTAGATTTTACGTTTCCGAGTTATGGGGTTTTATTCATTAAAAAAAGGGGGATTTTCCAGTTTGCGGACAATAACTCTAGAATGCTTTCACCAACTAGCAAGAAGTTGTAGTGAATTGTTTTTATCTATTAACATGAACTCCCTTTAGATTTTACGTTTCCGAGTTACAGGGTTTTATTCATAAAAAAGGGGGATTTTCCAGTTTTCGGACAAAAAATCAAAAATGCTTTCAGCAGTTCTTATGAAACTTTGGTGAATTGTTTATATCTATTGACATGAGCTCCCTTTCGATTTTTATGTATTTTAGATTTTACGTTTCCGAGAAACAGGGTTTTATTCTTAAAAAAAGGGGGATTTTCCAGTTTTCGGACAAAAAATCAAAAATGCTTTCAGCAGTTCTTATGAAAATTTGGTGAATTGTTTATATCTATTGATGTAAGCTCCGTTTAGAATTGTATAAATTTTACATTTTACATTTCTGAGTTGTGGGGTTTTATTCATTAATAAAGGGGGGATTTTCCAGTTTTCGGACAATAACTCAAAAATGCTGTCAGCAGTTCTCATGAAACTTTGGTGAATTGTTTATATCTATTGATGTAAGCTCCCTTTACATTTTCATAAATTTCTAATATGACATTGAGAATTAATTGAACTTTATTTGTTTATAGTCTGACATCAGATTTACTAAGTATTGCGCAACAGCACAGTGTATTGCACAACAGCAAGAAATCTTTAAATGAATATAAATTCAATTCATATAACCAATTTCAAGTTCTTTGACTACATTTATTCAGAAACCTATATTGTGTCAAATATTTAATTACAATCCAAATTCAGACCTGTATCAAGCTTGAATATTGTGTCCATTTTTGCCTCAACTGTTCAGGGTTGGACCTCTGCGGGCATATCCAGCTGCGCTCAGCGAAGCAGTTTATTCAAATTGAATTAGTGTAAGCTACATGTATTGTCATGACTTCAGTGTCTTTCATTATCATTGTCATTCACATCACACTTTCTTTGTTAATCTACAACTCCTTGAAAACAGCTGAACAGAATTCAACAAAACTTCAGGACATGTTGTTGTGCACCTTCTATAGAATTTTGATCTGAGAGATTTTTTGGGGTTTCTAAAACCTAAACATGAACTTTGCAATTTCTGCTTAATAAATTCATTGGAGAGACCACATGTGACACACATCTTGCTTGGAAGACTCGCACAGTTTTCCAAAATTATATTGTTGAAGATCGTACAGTATAGTTGCTAACTTTTACGTCATTCGATCTATGGTGGAATACGTCTCATTGGCAATCATATCACATCTTCTTATTTTTATACAAGTATACCTGGTACACTTTTGGTACTCCCTGTTAAAAATAGGTATATGATGAGCAATACAAGATCTTTCATTCTTCAACTTTGTTGCTGTATTAGTTAAAAATAAATTATGATGAATATGCTATAGTATTTTGACTATACTCATTATGATTCATATGCTTATTTTTATTACAGCCAACAGAAGACGAATGCATGGAAATAGTCAAAACATGTAAAAGTGAAGATGTAATGTTACAAGTTTGTCATGTACTTAGATACAGTCCATGGGCCATGAAGATTAAAGAAATAATAGACAGTGGTAGGATAGGAGATGTTGTTAATATACAGCATTTAGAACCTGTAAGTTATACAAAAGGGTGAAATACATTTCCAATTAAGATCTGTCAAACAACAATTCCATGTGTCCTTTGTCCTTTAATTTTTTTCTGTATTAATTAACGACAAACAGGAACAAGAAATTGTACTGTACCCATTTTGATTGCAAATCATTAATATTGATAATATTGACATACTTTGAAAGCATATTCGATAAATTTGCGAAAAATTTGTTATGTTTTTTTAATCAAATTTCCATTTTTGACCTCAGTTATCTCCCTTGTTGATTTATTTATAGTGGTCCAGGAACACAGTTATCGTCCTTTTGATTTTCGTTGTCCACAAATATAGTCCCTAGTGTAGACAGTGTGTTACTTGCAGATTTTTTTTATACCCCTTCCAAATTAATTTCTTCATGTTTTATGCCTCAAATAGCAAGTAGGGGGATAAAATTACACTGTAAAAAAATTTGGGTCATGAATTTTAAAATAAAGTAGTGATTTGGTCCAGCTGAAAAAGGTCAAAAATTAGCATTTCGGAAGCTGTCAAAAGATTTCCTGAAAAAAAATGTCAATATTTTGAAAATGAGCTGATGAAGTTTTCTATAATTTTGATATAATTTGTCCCAAAAGTAGAACAACACACTGTAAAAATATTATTGAGAAAGCGCAGGTGGGATTTTTTTAATTTTCATTTATTGTCTAAAAGAAATGCACTACGAAATAACTGTGTTCTCGGACCTAGTGCATTCATTTTAAAATACATAATTGAACTTTGTATAGCAAAAGAATGATCTTTTGACAAGTCAGTTTTTCATAACTAGAGAAGAAATCTAGAAAATTGACAAAGTAAGTTATAACCAATTCATGATAATGTAAACAAAGAAAAATCATTGATGCAATGAGTATTTCTCTGCTTTATTGCTCATTGTGTACTATTGACCTTTTCAGATAGGACATTTGCATTTTGCACATTCCTATGTAAGAGGAAATTGGCATAAAGAATCGGACAGTTCTAGTTCTTTACTGGCTATATGTTGCCATGACCTTGATCTTATTAATTATTGGATGGGACCTAAAAACAGATGTGAAAAAATTTCATCTTTTGGCAAGTTAAGCCATTTTTCAAAAGACAACAAGGTTTGTAAAGAAATTTATCGATTATGTACAATTTTCAGGTTGGTCACTGGCATTTTGCCCATTCGTTTGTCAGAGGAAATTGGAGCAATGAAATGGAAAGCTCAATTCCTTGCTGCAGAAATGTTGTCATGACCTTGACCTGATTAACTTTTGGGTGGAAAAGAATCGTTTTGAGATAATTTCATCATTTGGTAATCTGAGTCATTCCTCACGTGAACATAAGGTCAGTTTTCCTGCAAGTTTTCTCATGACAATAATTTGCAAAACACAGGGAATAGTACATTGGACAATAGTTATGTCTGGACAGTAATACCAATATAAAATAGACAATATATCGTAGCAAAAGTTATGATCAATATTTCTAATATTTGTTAAGGGCAGAGTTGAAATAAATATCTCAAATCAGAGGGTATTTTTTAATCTGGCATCCTGGAAATAAAAAAAATGATTTTTAGTTGAAGTTGTATGACTTGTGTTTTTATATTTATCTGTATATACCTGTTCATTTATCAGCAGTTGTGTTGTTTTTATTAGTGTACCTCAGATATAACCATTCTTTCTGCTTCTTACTATTAATTTTGTGCTTTGGAATTTTTCTACGCAATAATTAAACAAAATTAATATTACTTATATAATCATATATATTTATATTTAAAATATTTTGAACAACTAAGCAAACATCACCATATGAATATAAAGCATTATTATGAAAATAAGTAACTAAAGCTTATATGCTTTCAATATGTATGAAAAGATACCAGGTAAAGTTCTTCCAGTCATGATTCGTCTATGTTGAGATATTCATAGTTGAGTATTATGAACTCACCACATGGTATACAATGCTGCATTAAGTTTTAAAGTCATATATGAATAAAATTTCTTGAAATTATAATGTTATGGAAATAATGGAACCAATGCATGAATATATACTAAACTAAGTTCTCTATGCACGATTTTTTTTACATTACAAATCCATAACATATAATTGACAAAAAATATTTCATTCAGTGAAAACTTTGCTTGGTAATTAACTTTGGTGTTTTATTGCCAAAGTTTAAAAAACGTGACCTTAATAAACAATCAACACATAATCTTAGAGCAGGTGAAAAATAAGTAAGATGATAGACATGCAATAGAGCCATATTTAATTTTTTTTATATAAATTCCATGCGTTTCTATTTGTTTATTAAACTTTGTCATAATTAACAGTTGTTAATTGATTTGGTGTATTAAATTTTTTCTTTCAAAACAATTAACACTATCTAAGTTCCATATAAAAATAAAGAGATGTGGTATGATTGCCAATGAGACGACTATCCACCAAAGTTCAAATGAAGTGGATGTAAGCAATTATAGGCAACCATTCGGGTTCAACAATGAGAAAAATCCATACCGTATAGTTGGCTATAAAAGGCCCTGACATGAAAAATATGAAACAATTCCATGTTTGTTTACCTTTTCTTTCATCACTGTTTTCCCTTGAAAATGTGCTGTGCAGTTGCCAAAGTGCTAATGAGGGGGTCTTGTGGTCAAGGTCACTACATACAATAAAGCTATCAGCGAATTAGAGTACAGAAAGATAATAATTCAATAGCAGTAAATTTCTGAAGATTTTCATAAGATAAATGAGTTTTTTTTTAAAGAAAGTTCATGTGTTGTAACATGTCTTTTATAGTAAATCTTAGCCATTCAAATAAATAAAATATGTTCACCTTTTTTAAATTTGAAGTATCATATGACTAAGTAACAGAACATGTACACATGTATCTTAATAACTGACAGTGTAGGGCAGGTTTACCAGAATGTGTTCTATTTAGATATGGCTAGTATTGGTTCATAAATTGTTTTTCTTTGTTAATTTGTTTATCCTCTGTAGTGAAATTGCTTAATTCATATATTGGAAAAATGTCAAATTTAATAACATGAATTTCATATTGTCCATCCGTAAGGAAATTAAGTTGCTAAGCTTTTATTGGTTACCAGTATATTCTTTATAGTTTAGTTCATTTTTTACTTCAGATTTTATCTCAACTTGACAAAGTAAAAAAAAGCGAGTCTTTAAGGCATGCTGTTTCCAGAGGTGTCAGTGGCATCAACAATGAATTAGTTTGTGATTAGGTCAGTTTAAGGGGAACCACCAGTCTATATGTCAATGATATTTGGTATGCAGTTGTTATCATTGGCAACATCATTTCCATGGAGATAATTGGACTCCCCTCTCAGTCTTGATCTATAGATTGTGAAACTTGTGCGTAGTTATCATTTTAAAGTTTGTGATTAGGTCAGTTTAAAATGAACCACCAATGGTAAGTCAATGATATTTTATTATGCAATGGTTTAAGCATTTGCACATCCCATTTCCATGGAGATTATATTGCCCTGCCTCCTCATCATGGTTCATTGACTTTCAAACTTTTGCATAGTTTACATGTTATAAATGTTTGTGTTAAGGTCAGTTTAAAGGGAATTTAAAAACATTATAGATCATCATTCAGTTCATGAAAATGGACATAGTCATATAGCAATAATGCATTTGCAAAAATCTCTATATAAAATAAAAGATGTGGTTATTGTTAATGAGACAACTAACCACCAGCGCCTTAGATGCATATTAAAATAAGCAAATTAGCATTTTAAGATATGGTGTACAATAATTAAGAAGACAAATAAATTCAGTTGATATAAAATTTCGACTTTTTTTAGCATTTAGATTGGTTCTGGCCAGTTGGATAAATTTTTAATAAACCACACATTGATTAAATTGTTGCAAAAGATTTCTCACATATGAATGAAAGTTGTTGGGAATATGTCAATGAGACAGCAACCTGAAGACATATAGATGGCAACATACATTCTTCAAAAATAGATTTGGTCTCTGGTGGAGATTTGTTTCATTGGCAATTATACCACATCTTCTTATTTTTATATGGTGACTCTTTGCAATATCTCTATACAATATAAAGCTCTAATTTATAAAAGCTTTTAATAAATTATTCAAAGTTTTGCCATCAACATCAGTTTCTCCAACCACCAACAAAGTTTGTGTCATAGAAATATCAAAATCAATGTGGTTTTGTGGTAGAATCTATATTAAAATAATAAAGTAATTAACGTTGTTTTTAAAGAGTTAATTGATGTGTAAAAGTGACTAACTCATTTTCAAACTACGAGTTTAGCTCAGGCACTTGTCTCCAAATATAACTTACCTATATACTTTAATATAACACATTAATTTAAGTATATAGGTATTTTTTTTGAGACAAGTGGCTGTGGAGTTAAGTCAGAGTTTGTGCGTGCATGAAAGGCAAAATTTACATTTAAATAAACTTTGTAAAAAAAAAACCTTAACTATTTATTATTCCAATGAAATGCACAAAAAATTATGTTGAGATCAAAATTTTATCAAGACTCACAAAAATGCTTTGCTTGTGTAAGCATTCATTTTCATGACATAATGAAAACAGGTTTAATTTATACATCTGTTAACTTTTGGGTTGCCATAACAGTCACCAATGAAATAAGTCTTTAATAACATTACAATATTGAAGCAATGAATACATGTACAATATTTCTTGATGGATTTATTTACTGCATGCATCACATTTCTTATATTTATAGAGTGCCAAACAGTCAGCAGGTAATTTCTGCATATAATGAATCAATTTTGTATTAATATAATGTCAACTTTTTTATGATTTAGCCAAAGGGAGCTGCATCCAGGTGTTTAGATTGTCCATCATCTATAGAGCGTGTTTGTCCATATTCTGCTAAAAAAGTTTACCTTGAAAAGTTATCTAATGTGAGTATTATGTTTGGTGCTGATACAGTTGCATTGCTGTATTGAATACACAGTCTGGTAAAACAGGTTGTAAATTGTTTCATAAACTATTTTTTTCATTTAAAGTGACAACTTAAAAAAAAATAATTCAGGAAGAGTAGGCCGGGGTCTCCAATAAAATGCCTTCCTTAAGTCGCAAGTTCCCTTTTAAAAATTGCCTCAGGTCACTGATCACATTTAAGCAAATAAAAAATTTAAATAAAACAGTCTTGGATAATTTTAAAGATCACAGGAACTTGAATCGTCATATTGCAGGCAATTTTTCACAATCACACACTGAAAAAAGTAATTTTTTTCACATGTTGTGCATTAACTTGAGTATGCATCGATAGAATTATTGAAACTTTACAAAATTGTTGAAATTGGTGAAATTATTAAAGGTACCTTTTGATTTTGAAAATTTTCAGATTATTTTTCAATCCAAAGATATCAGAATTTAGCTGTCAAATTTACATGTTTATTGTGAAAAGAAGTCAAATTAAGGTTTTTACCAAGATTGCATGGTTAATTGGACATGAAAATGGGATAGAGGGAGTGGGCCATAGTGTTCTATAGACATATTCTTTTTATATAATTTATATTTTGGAATAATTATAAAAAAAAATATTATGCACACTAATGTATAGGTATACAAATATAAAAGCAGTGAAAACCAGTAATTTAATAGTGATGTATTGCTGAAAATTTGTTTTCAGGGACACAGAGGTTGGCCTTTGTCCATTTTGCATTCCTCTCCAGACATAGAAAATATAACTGAACTATTGAAGACTGGACCTTATGGGAAATGTGTTTATGACTGTGATAATGATGTCATGTCCAATCAGGTTGTCAACATGCAATTTAAAAATGGAGCTACAGCAAATATGACAATGATTGCATTTACAGAAGCTAGTTGTGATAGAAAAGTTACAGTTTTTGGAACTAAGGTCAATATATACTTCTTGTGTAGAATTTGGAAATCTAATATAGATGGCAGCCAGAGGATCATGTGACCTTCACTTTGTTGATATAATAGTTTTTGACTGATTACATTTTTTTAACAGAAAGATTCACAAAGTTGTGTTTTAGTTTTCATTAAAACGTAATCTACAAAAATAAAGAAGAATTCAAATATGTATTGTATATTCAATGAATTTTTAAGATCTTGCGGATCCAGGATTTTGAAAAAGAGGGGAACCGCGGGCCCCCAAACTAGACAAGATTTGTAGTAGAACTGGTAAAAGTCTGGATTAACCATAAATGAAGCTCCATAAATACGCCTCTGATTACATTTTACTTTGTCAAATGATTTAGAAAGATACAGTAATATAATGTGTGTTGTATGCAGTATGTTGCTTATTTCTTATTTCATATTGTTTGCCTTGTATAATCCATTAGAGGTACTTTCTTCAGTATACAATACATGTGTAACCTTCTTGATGGTCTCATTGTAGCGTCCTAACCTGGGGAGCAGGCAGGCTGTGGGGTCAAACCCCTGCTTCGTCAAACCAAAGACTTGAAATTTGTACTGGCTGCTTCTCAGCTAGTAAAATATCACCTTTCGTGAAACCCCAGCATTCCATTCATGGGTTTCCTGTACAAATATATCACATTGAAACTGACATAAGGTTTACATAGGCAATGAAAGTAGTTCAGGCAACATGGTCTATCGAAGTGTTAACCAAGGAAAGAAATTTTACAAACCAATAGCATTCAAAATTTGTAGATAGGCAAATCATATAAGAATTATTTTACATTAAACTTTCATATTTAAATTGTTTTCTTATAAATCCTATTGACTGTAAATTCTTTAAAAAAATAAATAGATGAAGCTTATAAAATGAAATTAATTTTATTTTCAGGGAGAATTACAATGCCATGGAGCAGGGCACTCACTTGTTTTATATGATTTTACAAGGGGAGATCATGGTAGGTAACTTCTACAGTAAAATTACTCTGACAAGCATTTAAAACTTCAGAGGAAGATCTGGTATCTTCTTAAAGATAAGACTCAACCTCAAAATATATAAAGTTTCCATTGTTTATAAACTTTACAAAAATAGAATAAATGGTGTCCTAGATGGTGACACATACCTTTCTAAATCAGGCACTATGTAGGGGCATTTCTTTACAGGCATTTTTTTTTAGCTTTTTACAAAAAACAAAAAGTGCCTTCCGATACATTTATTTCTCCAACAGTCCTAACCTTTCAAAATTTGGTTTTTGATAAAGTTTTGAAAAGTTTGGGTTTTGTATACTGGAGGAAACAGCATACAAATTGTTAACCTTTTCTTTTATCAAGTGCTGTTTGGCCATTGCAGCAGTCAATATGCATTATTCTTAAGGAAAACAGACAATCTCAATCAAATGAAACTGACATTTTTTGTTTTGAAATGGAGAATAAGTTTAAATAACTAGTATTTATATTTTAACAGCATTGAATAATTTGAACATTCTTTTCTATACTAACATATGAAATTGATCTGTTTTTTTTTTTTTAATAATTCATGATAACTTCTTTAATAGTTGATAATAATTTGTATTTCAGATAGAATTGATACAACAGCAAAAATGATGAAGGGTTTCTACTGTATGGACAGTTTTGTTGAAGCTGTTGTTGTATGTATACATTACAGTATGATTTAGGTTTTCTTTTATTAAGCACTTATGTCAGGAATATGATAGTTGTTTTCCATTCGTTTGATGTGAAGGACTTTCCGTTTTGAATTTTCCTTGGAGTTTGGTATTTTTGGTATTTTACTTTTTATTAAGAAGTTTTGTTTGTTTTTCACAGGTTTTTATTTTTGCAAATGTTTGTTTTTCACAGGTTTTTATTTTTGCAAATCCATTAATTCATCAGTCTCACACAGATTATGTTTGTTCAAGTTGCTGATTTTTCTTTTACAGGTACTGGTATACAGTTAATATTGTTTGCATTAGATATTGAAATATTTTGGCATTTTGGATGATGCAAAATAAGCAAATCTTAATCATAAAAGGAGCTGTGGGGAATACATAAATGAGACAGCAACACATCACCACAAAAACAAAAGACAACTAAAGGTCAACATAATGTCTTCAGACATTCAGGTGTCTATACCATATGCCTCCAAATCACCTAGATTCTTAACAAAATTGTGAATAATTTTGTACACGACTATGAAAGATTTTTCCATCTTCACCAAGCTCCCCATTGACAAAAACATGGAGATATAACATAAGATAACCTCTGACAAGGTCCTGCCCTGGGACAGGCACATGAAAATGTGGCGGGTTTAAACAAATTTTTGTACTAATAAATTCATCTGGGAGAGTAAATCCTCTTGTTTCTTTATTAACAGCAAAATGATCCAGAAAAAATCCGGACCGGACCAGATGAGACATTATACAGCAATATGTTGGTGTTTGCTGCTGAAAAAGCTAGAAAAGAAAACAAAGTAGTATCTATGGCACCGGATGGAACATTTACTTGATGTTCTCTATGTTTTAACTTTTATTTGGAAATGCACATCAGATATACCTGGGATATTGAATCATTTACAGCAAATGTCATTATCAATGTCGTATGAACTTTATTTAGTTTCACTGTTAATGTTATTTTTAGAAAAGCGTATGTAAATGACTGTACACTCTTCAATTATGGTTTACGGTGGATACTTTTGTAAATTAATCATAGGTTTTATATATGAATGATATGACAAAATTTTAACAGACAGAATCACTGAAATGTTTAATTTACTTTATAACTAATTTAGAAAAAGAAGCACTATAATTACAAGTTTATGATGAATGATTAAGCCAAGGTATAGAAGTTGTTGAAATAATGTTGTCCAATTTAGTGGATTTTCCTGTAAGTCAACTAAAATATTTATGGTATATTTAAAAATAAGTATGGAAAAGCTTAAGCTTTTTCAGAAAAAGAATTCTTTCATTATTTGACCCTAATTTAGAGGTGTGTTTTTTTTCCCCTAGTTTTTCCAAATTTATGTCCATTTAGATTGATGGATGGAGGTTAGGTATAATTGATACCAATAGAATAGTTTGGTTTCAGGGATTTTAAATTCATTGTTCTGTAATTCAAAGTTACAGTTATATTATTTTCAACTTTTATCATTCCACGTTAAAATATTTGTTCGAAGACTTTTCTTTTTCTTCCAAATGTCATTCTGTATGTCTTAAATTGTTGAGGGAATGATTAATAAAAATATGAACACTGGCTAGGTAGCCATTTGGTACAGACTTGCTATATTAGGTCTGTTTCAGGCCATCAAGAAGCCTTAGAAATTTTCATATCTAATGCCAAGTATAAAATTTGAATACTGGTAAGTCTTTTTTAAGTTTATGTAGTGATATTATTACTTTTTATGTTTGGGATATATACATGTATTTAAAAACTTGGCTTTGCATAAACCAATATTTCCATGTAAATGGCATGTAATCTTTAGTTTGACAAATATGATGGGATTTCACAATTCAGTACATTGCTTGACATTAATTTCATTTATCCCACAAGACATATAACCATTCTTTTTATCAAATTTTTGAAAAAAGCAAGATATAAACTATAATACTTTGGCAAAGTTTGAATAAAATCTGTATTTTTGAAAAAATCTGTATTTTTGTTTGTTGAAAGGGTATATGTCACTGAGCTTGTTTTCAAGCTACAGTTTGTGAAACAAAGACACATTTGTAAGAATTATACAAAGAATTATTATGTGAATGGAATGAAAACTAAATGATGAATTTTGAAATAAAATATGAGATGATAGCTTTATAAAAATTGCTTTCAGTAAAAGAAAAAAGAGGGTCACTGTACATTGTTCTGACTACACTTCAAAAAAGAAAAATTTACTGTACATTCCTATATAAAATTGAATCATCTGAGTTATTTCCCATATGAAGCAAATAAGCTGTCGTAATAAGATAAAATCACATAATTTACCTACTTTGAATTAAAAGTCTTTCAAATGAATTGCATTATAGCAACCAAATCTGTGTATTTCATTAAAAATCTTGAAAAAATCATTAGCTAAAAATTGTGTTCCAAGATGGTGAAATACTTCCATACTACTTTTCATATTGGCATTCACTCTGACTTCATTAATTATATGGAAAATTATTACACTGAATGATTTATAGCACTTGGATATTATTTTCTATGAAAGTATAATGAAAATAATACTCTAAGATATGTTTCATTATATGTTATATATCAATATATTTGTTTTGTTATGTAATAAATGATTGTCAATTGTTAACTTATTGTTACTTTATTATACGACCGCAAAAAATTTTGCGGTCGTATATTGGTATCACGTCGTCGTCGTCCGCAGACATTTGGTTTTCGTACAATAACTTTAGTATAAGTAAATAGAAATCTATGAAATTTAAACACAAGGTTTATGACCACAAAAGGAAGGTTAGGATTGATTTTGGGGGTTATGGTCCTAACAGTTTAGAAATTAGAGGCCAAAAAGGGGCCCAAATAGGCATTTTTCTAGTTTCCAGACAATAACTTGTGGAATGGTGTATGGATCTCTCTGAAATTATACCACAAGTTTCATACCACAAAGGGATGGTAAGAATTGGCTTTGGGGGTTATGGCTCAAACCGTTTAGGAATTAGGGGCAAAAAGGGGGGAAAAACAAGGGTGTCCTGGTTAATGGACAATTACTTAAGTACAAAACATAATTTAAAAGCAATGTAAGGGAGGTAATTCAAACACAACATTTTGAATTACCTCCCTTACACTGCTTTCAAATTATGTATTAAGAAATGTTATATTGTCTTGAGGTGATTAGCTGTCAATTTATTTTAGAAGTTACTATTCTAAAAATGCTGATAAATGGTAATTTTATTTTAGCCATGATTTATGATGATGTATGTCATTTTCTATTTTAAGACTTTTATGATGTATTTAAATGGGTTATTACGGTTGCAAACTCCATTGGAAATTTGAATTGAGATTATGACCATATCTTGAGGGAAAGAATTTTTTTGGAATAGGGGAGGTCAAAATTTTTTTTTTTTTTGGGGGGGGGGACAATTTGTTTTCAAGATTTCAGAAATTAAAAAGAAAATTTCTTCAAATATTATTTTTTTTTTTTTGCAAAAAAAAGGGTGGGTTAAAAAAAATTGGGGGGAGGGGGATCAATTCGCTCGGCGAAGCAATTTATTTTTATTATACATTGATATTTTAAAAATTAATCATTGATTCAGATATGAATTTATTTGCTATTTTGTTATTGTGCAAATACTTCTGATTTTTATACGACCGCAAAATTTTTTTTGGGTTCGTATAATGGTATGATGTCGTCGTCTGCGTCGTCAGAAGACACATTTGGTTTCCGGATAATAACTTTAGTTTTAGTGAATGGATCTCTATGAAATTTAACAAGAAGGTTCAATACCACAAAAGGAAGTTTGGGATTGATTTTGGGGGTTTTGGTACCAACAGTTTAGGAATTAGGGGCCAAAAAGGGGCCAAAAATATTCATTTTTGTAGTTTCCAGACAATTACTTGTGTGTAAGTGTATGGATCTCACTGACATTGTACCACAAGGTTTCATATCACAAAGGGAAGGCTGGGATTAAGTTTGGGGGTAATTGCCCTAAACATGCAAGAATAAGGGCCAAAAGGGCCAAAAGAAGCATTTTCTTGTTTCCAAACAATAACTTGTGTAAGTGTATGGATCTCTAAAATTGTACTACAAGGTTCCATACTACAAAGGGAAGGCTGGGATAGAGTTTGGGGTAATTGCTTCAAAGGGGGTTCAAAAAGATTGGGGGGATTTTTTTTTCAAAATTTTTCAAATTTCAAACTTTTTGAAAAGTTTCAAGAAGAAATCTTCAATTGCACAGTATTGCGCAATAGATTTTTAAGATCTATGACCACATTTAATTTGTGTCAGAAACCTTTATTATGTCAAAAATTTGATCACAATCCAAATTCAGACAGTATCAAGCTTGAATATTGTGTCCAAATTTGCCCCAACTGTTCAGGGTTCGACCTCTGCGGTTGTATCAGGCTGCGCTCAGCAAAGCATTTTATTTTAAATACAATCTTTACTTGATGTTATTACTATCATTCTTTGAGGTCATGCAGTAAATGATGACTAAAGAAACTTGATGACATTTTGTTTACACTGCAGTGCACAGCAGGGTAAAACAAAATAAAGATTTTTGTTATGTGGAGGGTTGGGTGTTGATGGCAGATCTTTGATTGTTTCTGTTAGATTCATTCACACCTTTTATAGACTCAGGACTATTTAGAGCTGGACTGGTTACATATTGTGTGGACACTTGTCATTGTTGAAGTCTATAAAAATAAGGAGATGTGTTATAATTGCCAATGAGACAACTATCCACCAGAGACCAAAGCATAATGATAAAAAACAACTAGAGGGGATTGTATAGTCTTTAACATGTAAAACATAAACTGTATAGTAAGCTATAAATGCCCTGAATGACAAAATGTAAAATGATCCAAAAGAGAAAACCAACAACCAGATTCCTTCTAGATGATTTTTGGTTATTTTTGTGGTTCGGTAGCTGTCACAGTGATATATACTCAACATCTCCTTTTAATACACTACAAACAAAAGGTGATTTGGGCAATATTTTAAATGAAGCAGCAAGTCAGCAGTCAAATACTTAAAAGACATTATTAAGTACCCTTACACTGACTCATTTCGTATAGCATGCATGTTATTTGTTGTTGTTGTTAGGGTTTTTGATTTTATCATTAAATAAAGTACCGGTAATTAATTATATAATTTTAATTAAAATATAATTTTAATTTATGATCAAAAAATATTTTTATAAGAAAAATACACAGGCACTTGTCTCAGATTTTTTTTTTATATACCTTAATATAACACAAGGTACTTAACTCGCATTTTTGAAAAATGTCAGCCAGTCGCGAAATTCCGTTATATGCCGATTTCTCGGTTGTCAACCCCACTAAAACTAGTTATGTCGTAAATCTAAATTGATTTATCTACACAATGGTGTATAACACGCCTACTTGTGTTGTCGGAATCATCCGTAGCAATCCTACCCAAGTATGTCAATCGTAATTATTTCGTGTACCGACGCCAAATTGGAAACACAAAACTCGCAGTAAATGAATAATTATAAAAATTATTTCAGAAAAAACTCTTAGTTTTTGTCTGAATAGAACTTATCACCCAGTTAGTAAAATTGTATAAGATACCGTGAAAAAAAACCAACAAGTGTTATTTGTGGTATGTTTAATAAGTTACGAGTTTCTTTTTTTAGACACAAATTTTCCCATTACGTCAATGTCATTCAGACTCTCTCTTGACTTTACGTATGAAATGAAATAAGATCAGGTTACTCCGAGAAACATTTAGACCTTCCCATAAAATTTGACCAATCGGAAACCGAGATATATAAAGAGAGTGGGAAGATATCCGAGAAACATTTAGACCTTCCCATAAAATTTGACCAATCGGAAACCGAGATATATAAAGAGAGTGGGAAGATACCTTTACTGCGAGATTTGTGTTTCCAATTTGGCGTCGGATGATTCCGACAACAAAAGTAGGCGTGTTATACACCATTGTGTAGATAAATCAATTTAGATTTACGACATAACTAGTTTTAGTGGGGTTGACAACCGAGAAATCGGCATATAACGGAATTTCGCGACCGGCTGACATTTTTCAAAAATGCGAGTTAAGTACCTTGTGTTATATTAAGGTATATAGAAAAAATTCTGAGACAAGTGCCTGTGGAAAAATCGTCACAAATCAGGAAAGAAGGCAAGTCTGCATATCATCCAATTCATATTATATATGTCAATACAGCTATTTTACGCTAGGGTATAAAACACCGACAATTAATAAAACCATTACACTATGAGTTGACCTAGTTTCAAAATAAGTTTTCTTATTGTTAGCCCCCTTTGTACATACTAAGCTGTCAGATATCTATATTACTAAAATAACGAGGTCCAATTTGTTAGCCGGCATGACGTAAAAACGACGAATCAAAGAATTCAACTTTATATATAACTAATATAGGACAATGGTGTTGATTAAAAATTACACCATTCCAGGCCCTTTTGTTTTCCACATAATTAATATAACCGGACTTCTGATATTATTACCAATAATTAACAAGTTCCGGGTCGAATCCGATACCGATAATGGTAACTGTTACGTGTTACCTAATCTGTACGTTCCGTCTCTGTCAGGCGCACCACCAAACGGTGTATTTGGGATTTGCTATACACGGGTCATAATCACATGTGAACTTCGTCATTATACATGGATTGACACTATTAAAATCAATCATTGACCAAAAAAATATATCTACAAGTAGCTTCCGGTTGTAATAAGAAAACCAGGCGGGATTCCAACAGAAAGATTTTGAAAGCAGAGAAAACTGTGCACCTTATAATCAGCATGACTTTATCAA
>JAASAO010002802.1:0-14680 GCA_017311375.1 Mytilus coruscus | reverse complement strand
CTGGTACATATATGTTGATACTGTGCTACAGAATAAAAAAAATAATCAATAAATAGTTGTGTCAAATCCAATGTCCCCCTAGCCAAATTTTAAAGTTCTGAACGTCGAGTCGCGTGAGTTCCACAATATACAAAACGCATTGGTGTAAAAACAAATAAATGACTTACATACAATTTCAGGGAAATTAAAACGATGATAACGATAGTCTACATGTGAAACCATGTTCATGTGTGTCTGCTTAAATCAATCAAAAGTTGGTATAATTCATATCAATGCATACCATGGAAGTGCAGGTATCAGCAATAACGCTGATCCGGAAAGTTAACAATCAGAAGAAGCATGCAGCTCCACCGTTGAAATCCCTAGTGTCCGGCGGTTTTTTAGTGTCCGTGTTTTATAGGGAATGCTGACTTAAATACAAACTTGTAACAACGATTATTATACTTGCTGCATCGTGCATCGGTTGCTTTATAAAAATAAGGAGATGTGGTATGATTGCCAATGAGACAACTATCCACCAAAGTTTAAATGAAGTGGATGTAAGCAATTACGGTATAGGCAACCGTACAGTCTTCAACAATGAGAAAACAATCCATACCGTATAGTCGGTTCCCAAACCGTATAGTCTGTTCCGAAATTGATGCAAATAACAATATTCTGTGACTAGAATCATTATGTTTCGACATTTTACAAAGTCTCAATGATTACGTGTAGATCATAACTAAAGTGTGTAAATACGACAACATACTTTGTTATACTATTACTTTATTTAGAGAAAGAAACGTTATATATATTTTATGCAGAAAATCTGTTCTTGACGTTATTGGAAAAACACTGGCGTGTTACGGTAAGCGACACCAGGGTCCTCGGTCATAAAACTGTACTCAGTACTCGGAGTACAAAATTTGTGCTCGAAACACCAAATCCAGTATTTTGATTGGTTGATTTCTGAGTCTGAGTACCAAAATCGTGCTCGAAAGTTTTATGACCGCAAGGCTAGGATCTTGCGACGTCTGATACCATATTGGACGTATATGTACTAGGAATCAAGTTGTTGTGACCACAACTTCATGGTAAACTACCTTTAACCTAAACTTAAACCTGATATGGACGATTCTAATGCAACATCATTTGTAACGTTCATTTTGATTGGATAACGTCACCAAAAAGTACGCGCAAGCGCAAACGACGTATGACAGATTTTCAATGTATGATTTCACGTTGTTTTCTGTCAGTTTCATTAGAATGGAGATAACAATATTGTATTTTAAGCTACGACGGCATCAATTGGGGATTTGATGGTCGCAATACCCGTTTACTGGCTCCACTAACGCGTCGCCAGTAAACTTAATTTGCGACCATCAAATCATCAATTGATGCCGCTGAAGCTTAAAATACATTACAGTTTCTCCTAAATGAAGGTGAATTGGACTAAAAATGAAAGACGCAGACCCGTTTTACAAAGGACGTTTTGGCTTACAAGCCCGAAAATCAATAGTCATACATTTTCTTTTACTTATATAGCTTGTGAGGCCTCCTTTCAGTAAAATTATACAGGCCCTGACAACATTTAACTGACCAGGTCCATAAGTCTTTTGCTGCCTACTATTTTTGCGGGGCATTCGACCAAATCTAATTCAATATGTATTTCTTTTAACATTGATTTAAATCACTGTACTGAAAATTGTAAAGAAACGCTTTTGTTCCAGTATTAGCAACTAGAATGTTTTTCTTCTTTCTATCAACGAAAATGGCAGACGGAGAAGAAAGACCTTCATTTTTGGTGAGAAGTTCCCTGTAATTGTTCCCATTACTAGATATGGCTATAACATTATCTGTCATTTCACCAACAACAAACACATTGCCATCATCCACTGCTATTCCCCGCGGGTTCTGAAGAACAGAGACATCTTTAAAGTCCAAATATGTGATCCTTACGATCACAACAAATCACACAATCTTCGTTATTATCGGTATAATATATCTTGTCGGCATATACAGCTATATGGGAAGAAGATGTAATGTCGCACCTTATTATTCTTGTAGTTTTAAAATCTGTCAAATTTATTTCATAAATACCATGATTTTGAACACAGGTAAATAATGATTGGCCATCTTTCGTTACGCCGTACGTACGACCAGGAAGTTCTATAAAGTTTTCTTTTCTGTTGTTTAAGGTTTAAAATGGCAAGGCCAGGTTTAAAACAATGAATCCCGGATGAAATAACCACCGTTTGTGCATCAACACATACTATTCCGTATCCAAAAGTAGGCCCAACAAACCAAGTATTCCTTAAAGCACATTCTGAATTAAGCTCATATACACAACACTTAAAGCGATCTGTGAACAAAAATTGCTCATTTGGCGATATACAACAACCTCTGATACATGTGCTATTACTTTGGCTTATTGAAATCTTCTTCTGCAGACTTAATCTGATATTGTCAATTATCTCATACTTTCCTTTGAGGAACAACTTGTTTGTTACAGTACTTGGTTCTTGTAAGAAAAATCGTTTATGTGTCTTAATATCGAACGTCCCTATTGTCTTTAAATAATGTACAATATTCATGATATTGTGAAGCCCTGTGTCTACAACTACTTCAACGTTGTCGACACCCGTTTGGAGGTATTGTTCTTTCTCTATTATTATTTCTTCAATATCTTTTAATATTTCAAAAGTCTGCAAGTTAGTGGCATTTTGTTTTATATCATCGACAATGGTCCGACATTTTACTGTTTCTATTTATCTTTTTTTCCAGTTCCGATGTAATCTTCTGAATCTTTTCTTTACATTCATTCTTCTTTTCATCAATATCCTTTTCTAGTTTATCTAAAAGTTTGTTTATTTTATTTCTAACTGTTTTAACTTCTGCTTTATGTTTCTCAAAGCTGGACATATTGGCCTCTCTATCTTTCTTAATGCTATCAATGTGTTTTATAATGTCTCCCATACGTATGTAACGAAAATCGGTCATAGTTCATTTATTTTGATGTAAAATACCAGTTGTCTTTTCCTGTTAGTTGTGTTTCTATATGTATATAATTATCTCCATAGTTGGAGCACCATCTGTTACTTAAAACACCCCTAAAGTTGGTATAATCTTGATTTTCACCCCTTTAAGTTTAATGGACTGATCCAGATGGTAGTATATAAACCAGCGCAAGACAGAGAAACTTTGTCAGTTTAATGTGGACCATTGAAGGGTAAACTTCAAGGATATATTCGAACTGGTAAGTAGAGTGAATTTAGTGACTCCAAAAGATATAAATAGTGTTTGGATTTATATGTGAATATTTGGAATAGTGATTGTGTTATAAAGTGAACTTATATAATAAGTTATTGTACAGTGAAAGTACAAGGTGTATACTTGCTGGTGTTGCAAGTTGTTGTATTGTGGAAGTGTATTAGTGAGAATACAAGGTGTATACTTGCTGGTGTTGCAAGTTGTTATATTGTAGAAGTGTATAAGTGAAAGTGCACTGTGTTTAATCTTACCAGTTTGGAATATATTCATTTTGTTCGGATTCATAGTGATAATAAGTGTGTGAGTTGAGGTGTGTTCATATAAATTCCTTGTGCATTGAAGCATTGTGCAAGTGTCATTGTGTCATTGTGTTATTGTGGTTAATTAAACATTCATAAGGTGATATTACAAATTGGTGGATATTGTTAATAGATGTTGTATATATGTGCTAATGTGTTCATACGTTTTGTGTGATATTTATCTGATGCATGTTGCATGGTAATCCGTTGGTGACATTGTGTAATAAAGTGTCTGATGCATGTTGCATAGTGTTATATTAGTGACATTGTGAATAATCAGGCCTAATACATGTTGCATAGTGATTGCATAGTGACATTGTGTATATATATATTCTGTTATAAGACATTGTGTTTATACATTGTGAATGAGGAACTTCACCTTGCAATTTAATTTATGTGCATTGTGTAGCGTATATATTCGACATTGTGAATTCATTTAAGGGTGTGTTAATTGTTTTAAACAGGACAACTTGTTGTGGTGCAAATTTGAGTTGAACACTTGAAATCCTGATTTATTCAGATACGGATCCATTGATCGCCCGTTACACGTTACAAATTTGGTGTCAAGCGGTGGGATTTCATGTGTTTATGTCGTTACTGTAAATACATATATGATTGATCCAGTTGTGAATATTTTATAGATAATTGTTATTTTTCTTTTTGTAGTTAAAATAGAGATAGAGTTAAAAGAAGTAAAGATAAAGTTGAAGAAAATTGCATAAGGTGAGTACTGTTCAATGATATAAAATGGCACAAAATCAATTTGATTCAGATATTGGACAGTTAAACAATGTAATTGAAAGATTAGAAAGCAGTTTAAAACATAGCTTTATGCATTCAACGCCTAAAAGTGATAAGATTAAGTCTACTATTTCGCAAAGTGAAAAAGATTCAGGAGTAGCAAGTGGGGTTGATATGAGTAGTGAGGAGAATGTTTTAACAAGAGATACGGTAGTGTTTAGGACTGAAAAACCGAGGGTACGTTTTGTTGACAGTTTGCCGGGCAAAAGTGATAGTTTTTCCGAAAAGGATACTTTGTCTCTGAGTGCAAGTAAACACATTGTAAAAAGTGACAATAGTTGTGCCGAAAAGGGTGAACGTAATGTAAATACTAAAAATGAGATAACAGATATGGACAAACAGTGTCGAAATAGTGAACCCCATAATCAAGGTGTTAAGAGCAAACCGGCAACATACGACGGGATAAGTTCATGGATAGACTACAATTCTCATTTTGATATGGTTGCATTAGTTAATAATTGGACAGAAAACCAGAAGGGTCTTTATCTAGCAGTTTCACTTCGAGGCCAAGCACAAGCAGTGTTAGGCGATCTACCAACAGATGTGCGAAGTAATTTTGTGACACTTGTTAATGCACTTGAGGAACGTTTTGCCCCGACCAGTCAAACAGAGCTGTACAGAGTTCAGTTTCGTAAACGGAAACAAAAGGCATCTGAAACTTTGCCTAAAATGGGACAAGCAGTAAGGAGACTTTCTAACCTTGCATATCCAACAGCTCCGCGTGAAGTGCGCGAAACATTAGCAAAAGATCAATTTATTGACGGATTGTTTGATTCAGAAATGCGATTAAAAATAAAGCAATCACGGCCCATTAATTTAGATGAAGCTATTCGCTTAGCAGTAGAATTAGAAGCCTTTAATCAGGCTGAAAGTAGTAATAGGGGGAATCGTGGGCATTTGCGGTCTACAAATCAAAGTGAAAACATTGACACTACTGATATTAATTCTCGTGCAGATACGTGTGCTATGAAAAAAATGGAGATGTCAATGAAAACAATGAAGGGAATGATAAAAGACTTGCAAAGTGAATTAGAAAAAATGAAAAGTTCAGGGAACAGTTTTGACAATAAGAGATGGGCAACAAATAATAAGCGAAATAAAGAGTGTTTTAATTGTGGTAAACTAGGACACTTTCGAGCGGAATGTAGAAATCCGTCACGAAGGGATACAACAAGAAGATTACTTACAAACAGAAGTCAAAATCATAATGCTAAATCAAGGGTCTCAATCATTGAAGACGCCGGTATGTATGTTGATACAATTCTAAACAAACGATTTTGTAAGTTTCTTGTTGATACAGGAGCAACGTTATCTATTGTATCCTTTAAACTTTATGAAAGTTTGCCAAAACATTGTAAGGTTGAACTCTATGAAACATCCCAAAACATAACATCAGCCAATGGTGGACTTTTGACATTGTACGGTAAAGGATATTTTAGTATTCAAATTGGAAAGGAGTCATTCAAGTTGGAAGCACTTGTAGCAGATATTAAAGCCGAAGGAATACTTGGACTAGATTTTCTTAAGGCAAACAAATGCGTATTGGATGTTGTGTCTGAAAAGCTTTTTCTCGGAGAATCTGAGATACAATTAATATTTGAGGGACCCTTAGGATGCTATCGGGTTGTGTCATCAGAAACAGTAAGTATTCCTCCATCCTCAGAAGTTGTTGTAAACGGAAAGGTATGTTTTCCTGGTGGATATCATCTGAATAGCTTTGAGGGTATTATTGAACCATCGGAAAAAAATGCGAAAAACGATGGACCTTTGATAGCAAGAACGTTAGTAAAAGTTAATGAATGTGTTCCTGTTAGGTTACTGAATATGAAGCAAGATTCGCATGTTGTGTACCAGGGTTCAACAATTGGACAGGTACATAAGATTGAATCTGTTTGTGAGGACACACATACGGATTTGAAAAGCAAGCAATCAATTGAGCTTCGCTCGGATCTGAAGGCTTTATATGAGAAGGCTTGTGAAAAGTTAGATGAACAACAAAGTGATCAGTTAAAAGTACTTATAAGCAAATATGAAGATTTATTTGCTGAATCGGATAAGGAATTAGGCCACACTAATCTTGTGAAACATAGAATCAATACTGGGAATGCACAACCAGTTAAAGAACCTCCTAGGCGCGCTCCAGTGCATTTACGACAAGAAGTGGATAAGAACATTGACGATATGCTAGAAAAGGAGTCATTGAACCATCTAATAGTCCTTGGGCATCAGGTGTTGTTTTAGTGAAGAAAAAGGACGGATCTTATCGCTTCTGTGTTGGTTATCGAAAATTGAAGAAGGTAACGGTAAAGATGCATATCCTCTCCCTCGTATTGACGATTCCCTGGAACAACTTGCTGGCAGTGCCTGGTTCTCAACGCTGGACTTATGTTCAGGCTACTGGCAAGTGGAAATGCATCCTGATGATAGTTATAAAACAGCTTTCGCTACAAGACGAGGCTTGTTTCAATTCAGAGT
Source organism: Mytilus coruscus (assembly GCA_017311375.1). Lineage (NCBI taxonomy): Eukaryota > Metazoa > Mollusca > Bivalvia > Mytilida > Mytilidae > Mytilus > Mytilus coruscus. The sequence goes on along the minus strand of JAASAO010002802.1, from coordinate 7,856 downwards.
TATGCCGTTTGGTCTATGCTGTGCACCCAGTACATTTGAAAGATTGATGGAAACAGTTCTTGCTGGGTTGCAATGGGACATTTGTTTAGTTTACTTAGACGATGTTATCGTAGCTGGGAAAACATTTAGTGACATGTTAGTTAATCTTGATCGAGTATTTGAAAGGCTAGGTTCAGCTGGTCTTAAGCTTAAAGCAAAGAAATGTTCTTTGTGTGCAAAAGAGGTATTATTTTTGGGACATGTCATCTCAGAAAAGGGGATTGCCACGGATCCCTCAAAAATTGAAGTCGTGAAAAACTGGCCAACCCCAAGCAATGTGACTGAAATACGTTCATTTTTGGGACTATGCAGTTACTACAGACGGTATATACAAAACTTTACAACTATAGCCAGGTGCTTACACGTCCTTACAGAAAAGGGAAAACCCTATATATGGAGTGTTAAATGTCAGGAATCGTTTGAAATTTTGAAAAACCACCTGATAAAAGCCCCGATTCTGGCACATCCGGACTTCACAAAGGATTTCATTTTAGATACAGACGCAAGTAATGAATCAATTGGTGCCGTTTTATCACAACTTAATGATCAAGGATCTGAAGTTGTAATAGGTTATGCTAGCCGAACATTAAGCAAGGCTGAAAGGCGTTACTGTGTAACAAGAAAAGAACTCCTAGCAGTTGTTAACTTTGTAAAACATTATAAACACTATCTTTACGGTAGGCGATTCGTAGTAAGGACAGACCATGGCTCATTACGCTGGCTTATGCATTTTAAAAATCCAGAGGGTCAATTAGCTCGCTGGTTAAAAGTCCTTAGTGAGTATGAAATGCAAATAGTACATCGTCCAGGTGTGCAACATCGAAATGCCGATGCTCTAAGTCGTGTACCCTGTAAACAGTGTGGTTATTTTTCCAACTGGGACGAAACACATGAGAAAAAGGAAGCCAGTGTTTGCGTTTTAACGGACACCTCAGACGAATATAAGGATGATCAATCACATATCAAAGAATTACAAAACAATGACAAAGATCTCTTTTACATCCCATGTTTAGTGAAGTATCAGGTAAGGGTTTTGTTGTTCGAAGCTTGTGGTCTCAGTGGGAGAATCTGCAACTAAAAGACGAAATTCTAATCCGAAATTATGAGAGTGAAAACGAGAAAAATCGACGACAAGTGGTTCTACCGTTTACAGAACGTAGAAATGTTCTTCAGCGATGTCATGATGATAAAACATCAGGACATTTGGGTACAAGAAAAACATTAGAAAAAATACGACTTACCTTTTACTGGCCTGGATTACAATCAGATGTAAGATTGTACATCAGGGGTTGTGATTTTTGCTCTAGAAAGAAACGACCAATTCCAACAAAAAGAGCACCAATGGGAATAGTACAAAGCAGTTTTCCAATGGAGAGAATAGCGACAGACATACTTGGAGAATTACCAGAAACAAGGAATGGAAACAAGTATATCCTCGTTGTGTCAGACTATTTCTCAAAATGGACAGAGAGTTTTCCGATGCCAAATATGGAGGCTGAAACGGTAGTAAAACTGATAGTAGAAGAAGTAATAACAAGGTTTGGAATGCCAGCATACATTCATTCCGATCAGGGACGACAGTACGAAGGCAACTTGTTCTATGAAATGTGCAGAGTTTTAAACATAAAGAAAACAAGAACAACGCCATATCACCCCCAATCCGACGGGATGGTGGAGAAATTCAATGGAACACTTGCGAAAATGCTGAGTGCATATGTGAACGACAATCATGATGACTGGGACGAATATCTACCTTATGTCATGATGGCATATCGCAGTGCCGAACATGAGACAACAGGTTATACGCCGAACTACTTGATGTTTGGTAGAGAAGTATCAACCCCACTTGATATTATGTACGAGATGCCACAGGCACAAAAAGAAGTACCAACCAATAAGTGGGCTTGGAAAATGAAAGAAAGGATGGAAAGTGCACATTCAATAGTACGAAAGAATACCGAGACAGCAATGCGTCGACAAAAGAGATATCACGACTTAAAGCTATCGTGGCAAAAGTTTGAAAAGGATGACGAAGTGTATGTTTATTTTCCTGTGAAAAAAAGTGGACGATCACCAAAGTTTACTTCATTTTGGAGAGGTCCATTTAAGATAATAAATCGGTGTACAGAAGTTACATACAGAGTCAACTGTGCTTATAGAGGAAAGGAGCAGGCTATTCATGTTGATAGAATCCGCAAGAAGAATATGCAAAGGCTCCGAGACGAGGCGATAGAAAGTGAGAACGGGCAGGAACGAGAACCAGTTAACGATGTATGTAGTACGGAAGGTTGGGGGAACATGCAAAATGAAGAACAGATTGTGACAAGTGACTCAGGAACAAAGTGTTTGGAAGAAAGTAGTCATGAGCCTGAAAAGAGAAGGCGTTGTAAACCAGTATGGATGAAGGATTACTGTGTTGAATAGGCGTCCAGGTGTATCTTACGTGTACATAAAAGTTAGATTTTCATGATGTACATAAAATTGTATATATAGTTGGTGTTGTTTTTATAGTTTATTCTAAAGATTAATAGTGTGTTCTTATTGCTGTATTTTCAGAAGGAAATCATGCCAAATACAAAGAAAACACCAAGGAAGGTTGTTTTTACACAAGTCTTAGAGGAAAAGTTTCAATGTCCATTCTGTACTCTTGAATTTGGAAATAAGGAAGACAGAAACCGACATTTAATAGAATGCACAGATTCAAGGCTCTTCTGTGAGTTATGTTCCTATAACACAAATAAGAGAACTAATCTCACCAGGCACTTTAAGAAGGTCCATTGTAGTACGGATGATAAAGATGAATCTGAGGACACTGAGGCAGAAGTGGAGAGTGAGATTGATGATAAGACAACTAAAAAGCAAAAACCAATAACAAAACCAATCTCTGGAGATAAAAGTAAAGATGAAAACAACAACAAGAAACCTGTATCTTCAGGTGAGCCTTCAACTCAAACAGTTGACACAAATAAAACAAACATAACCACAGAACCAGAAGAAGGAGGAATTTTTGAAGATACAGTAAAGTTGGACAATTCAAAGAGTCTGTTTACAGATTATGACGATATCTCTAGTGATGAGGATGATGATGATATAGACTTACTGATAAACCAAGTGAACTCATTGTTAGTCAGCCAAAGAAGCCTGTGAACGAAATAGATGAGAGTATGAACATGGGAAGAATTTTCAGGAAGAAAACAGATCCCATGCCTATAATTGCACCAAAGAAAAGGAAAACAACTACAGTACAGGATCTCAAGAAGAAACTTGTAAAGACAATGCCTGGTATAACCAGTATCAATACAGCGACTCTGGGATCAGATATAATGCCCCAGAGATGTCAATGTAATTGTAATTTGGATAACATGAAGACTGTATATGTGAAGACAATTACAAAGTATCTGAAAGATGGCAAGCAAGTGAAGGTTGTTGAAAAGAAGGTTCCTAAGTGAATAACGAACAATTTGTGAATTCATGGACTAGTTTAATTTGACTTTGATTATTATATGATTGTGTTGCTACTTTGTGTTTATTTTTCATTCAGTCGAAAGAAATGACTGAAATAAATCATATAATTCTGCCATGTTTTTGTGTTTTTATCATTATGAGTCCGTCGGATGGGGACGTTAAATCCGAGGCCCCATGTACAGGAACATGTCACGCCCTGTGCATGTAAAAGAACCCTCCTGCAGATTTCGTTAAGAGTAGGCTCCTTGGGCCGCTGCAGAGGCAAAATTTGTTAGGGACCCTTTAAATTTATTCTTTGGCAGTGACGCTCAAAATTACAGACGTTAATAGGAAAGAGGTTAGTTAATGTTAGAAACAGGGATATTTTGAAGTAGGAAGTTTTAAAAAGTTTTATTCGGACAAAATTAAAAATCCTTTGAATAGTGTTAGTGCATAAGAAGAAAGTTCAATATGTTTGATATGGCTGACTGGAATTTGGACATATAGGTAGACTTTGTATCTACGGGTTGTGCCTTGTGATGTCATCAGTTTAGACCTGATGGACAAAGGGTAGCCGACATTATTGTCGGATGTAATTGTGCCTGACGTTGTAGTCAGAAGATATATATGTCCAATGGAAATAGTGCCTGCACTATGGTAGCGTTTGGGTATGAAAATGACCATTTTGATAGATGATTTCTCAGCAAGTCAGATGTATTCAAGGAGTCATGCGAGGACGCATGATTTTTGAGGCGTGGGTAGTGTAACGAAAATCGGTCATAGTTCATTTATTTTGATGTAAAATACCAGTTGTCTTTTCCTGTTAGTTGTGTTTCTATATGTATATAATTATCTCCATAGTTGGAGCACCATCTGTTACTTAAAACACCCCTAAAGTTGGTATAATCTTGATTTTCACCCCTTTAAGTTTAATGGACTGATCCAGATGGTAGTATATAAACCAGCGCAAGACAGAGAAACTTTGTCAGTTTAATGTGGACCATTGAAGGGTAAACTTCAAGGATATATTCCAACTGGTAAGTAGAGTGAATTTAGTGATTCCAAAAGATATAAATAGTGTTTGGATTTATATGTGAATATTTGGAATAGTGATTGTGTTATAAAGTGAACTTATATAATAAGTTATTGTACAGTGAAAGTACAAGGTGTATACTTGCTGGTGTTGCAAGTTGTTGTATTGTGGAAGTGTATTAGTGAGAATACAAGGTGTATACTTGCTGGTGTTGCAAGTTGTTATATTGTAGAAGTGTATAAGTGAAAGTGCACTGTGTTTAATCTTACCAGTTTGGAATATATTCATTTTGTTCGGATTCATAGTGATAATAAGTGTGTGAGTTGAGGTGTGTTCATATAAATTCCTTGTGCATTGAAGCATTGTGCAAGTGTCATTGTGTCATTGTGTTATTGTGGTTAATTAAACATTCATAAGGTGATATTACAAATTGGTGGATATTGTTAATAGATGTTGTATATATGTGCTAATGTGTTCATACGTTTTGTGTGATATTTATCTGATGCATGTTGCATAGTGTTATATTAGTGACATTGTGAATAATCAGGCCTAATACATGTTGCATAGTGATTGCATAGTGACATTGTGTATATATATATTCTGTTATAAGACATTGTGTTTATACATTGTGAATGAGGAACTTCACCTTGCAATTTAATTTATGTGCATTGTGTAGCGTATATATTTGACATTGTGAATTCATTTAAGGGTGTGTTAATTGTTTAAATAGGACAACTTGTTGTGGTGCAAATTTGAGTTGAACACTTGAAATCCTGATTTATTCAGATACGGATCCATTGATCGCCCATTACACGTTACACGTAATTCTAAATCTTGAATTTTGGCAGAATTATCGATGTCATCGAGAGAAATAACACCACATTGTCCATGGTCCTTGATACATTTATAACATAAAAATAAGTCATGTATACCACAATACAATTGGTATCTCTCTGAATGATAGACACATGATTGTGGAATGTAGGTTATAAAGGTCGGCAGAGACTCATATTTTGAAATAGGTATTGGTTTGTGGTTCCGGGTTAGTTTCCGTTTTTTGTGATGCTCAATGCAATCACTGCATAAAGCCTCCTCACATTCTGAACACCAGTGTGTAACGGTTGGTGTCTGCCGACATACATCACAAACGCTGTAATGGTTAGTGGCCATAATCATATGATAATTGATCTGAAAAATTCAAGAAGTGCACTTTTAATATTGAGGTTCATCACAGTATATTTTGTTTCAAATATGAAAAAAACAATGAAATTAAACAAAAGCGAATCTAAGTTAATTGTTAACAACTGGGAGAATACTTCAGCACATAACGTGTTATAGCAATCTAAGTTTATAACAATAAACAAAGCTAGAGGCTCTCAAGAGCCTGTGTCGCTCACCTGTATCTTCTGTGGTTTTGGAAATCATGTAAAATATAAGGTTTAAATCATAATAAATAGTATTAGATACCCTAATAATGATTAAGGCCAAGTTTGGTTTAATTTGGCCCAGTAGTTAAATTAAAAGCAGGTGCTCCCACTAGTAACTAGACTTACAATAGTTACTGAAGACCCCTTATCATTTTTTAAGTAGTTTTCAAGTTGTGACCATTTGAAATTGGTTTTTTTTTTTAGAATTTTCCCTTAGACTTCTATAGTAAATCCCTATGTTCTATTTTTAGCCATGGCGGCCATGTTGGTTGGATGACAGGGTCATCGGATACATTTTTCAATCAAGATACCCTATTGAAAATTGTGGCTAAGTTTAATTCTATTTGTCCCAGTAAATTCAGTGGAGAAGATTTTTGTAAAAGATTAAAAAAATTTACGAAAAAAATTGTTAAAAATTTTACTATAAAGGGCAATAACTCCTTAAGGGGTCAATTGACAATTTTGGTCATATTGACTTATTTGTAGATCGTACTTTGTTGAACATTATTGCTGTTTACAGTTTATCTCTATCTATAATAATATTTAAGATAAAAACCAAAAACTGCAAAATGTCCTTAAATTACCAATATTCAGATACAGCAACCCAACAGGTTGTCTGATTCGTCTAAAAATTTCAGGGCAGATAGATCTTAACCTGCTGAACATTTTTACCTATGTCATATTTGCTCTAAATGCTTTAGTTTCAGAGATATAAGCCAAAGACTGCATTTTACCCCTATGTTCTAATTTTAGCCATGTCGGCCATCTTGGTTGGCAGGCGGGGTCATTGGACACATTTTTTAAACAAGATACTCTAATGATGATTGTGGCCAAGTTTGGTTAAATTTGGCCCAATAGTTTCAAAGGAGAAGATTTTTGTAAAAGATTACAAAAATTTAAGAAAATTGTTAAAAATTTACTATAAAGGGCAATAACTCCTTAAGGGGTCAACTGACCATTTTGGTCAATTGACTTATTTGTAGATCTTACTTTGTTGAACATTATTGCTGTTTACAGTTTATCTCTATCTTTTAATAATATTCAAGATAATAACCAAAAACGGCAAAATTTCCTTAAAATTACCAATTCAGGGGCAGCAACCCAATAACAAGTTGTCCCATTCATCTGAAAATTTCAGGGCAGATAGATCTTGACCTGATAAACAATATTACCCCATGTCAGATTTGCTCTTCATCTTTGGTTTCAGAGATATAAGCCAAAATCTACATTTTATCCCTATGGTGGCCATCTTGGTTGGTTGGCCGCGTCAACGGACACATTTTTTAAACTAGATACCCGAATAATGATTGTGGCCAAGTTTGGTTTGGCCCAGTAGTTTCAGAAGAGAAGATTTTTGTAAAAGTTAACGGACGACAGACGACGGACGCCAAGTGATGAGAAAAGCTCACTTGGCCAGGTGAGCTAAACATCTGATTTCAAAAACAACTTTAAAAGTACACACTTAACGTTCCAATCAGTAATAGACTTATAATTAAGTTATCAGTGAAAAAAAAAGATTACGTGTCCTTTCATATTTAGAGCAGGCCAAGCATATGATGAATCTTTCTTCGAGTCATTCGCCAGAAATTTCCACAAACTATCAAAGTGTGTGATAAGACTACCATAAGCTTCATCTGCTTTGTAAAAAGGCGGGGTAATATTTCAACCTAAACACCATTACTGCAGCAAATCTGTCGCAACAGTTCACGAAAAGCCTGTTTTTGAGGGGTTAGGGACGTCACTAGTTAAGAACAATATGTGTCCAATTAAACCTACGTTTACATGTGCCAAGCATAAAATATAAAACATTTAAATGAAATTATTTTAATCATATACAATTATATTAAATTGATATGTGTATATGTCAATTTTCAGCAATAAAAGCACTGTTCCTTTGCTTATTGTGCGTTGTA
>JAASAO010001138.1:0-41900 GCA_017311375.1 Mytilus coruscus | reverse complement strand
TCTTCACAAAAAATGAGGAAGCACCAACAAATCAAATGAACTAAGCATCATTGGATGCAGATATCGTCCTGTAGGTCCTAACATCAATGTCCTGGGTCTAGACCACTCTCTCTGGGTAAGATCTGGTTACACATGTACTATGGTACATTGGTCCACCAGACATAGTGGTCCGGTAACAAGGCATCAGTACTGTAGTGGTGCCTTATTCAAAGCAACATCATAAAGTAAACTAAGCAATACGGGATGCAGCAACCATTCAATAGGTCCAACATGTAAGATTTGGAGTCTTGATTACCCTACCGGGGTCTAATCTAGTTGATATGATCCATTGGTCCACTAGATATAGTGGTCCGGTCTACAAGGCTATGTCTAGCTCTCTAATTATTGTGCCCAACATAAAGTATATACATAAGCACCACGGGCTGCAGTTATTTTTCCTCTTCCCTTTTCCCGTATTTTTAGGTGGAAGGAGTGTTGGAGAGTCAATGGCAATTTTACAAAACTTGGGTATAATTCAGGGTATGGTAGTACCCTGATCACACATTTTACACTAAAAGCCTTCTTGGTATCAATTTCTAACAGCTGTAAGAATATGTTCCAAGCCAGTCATAAGTATCCGCATGGAATTATATTTGGAAGTTGTAATTTTCCTCATCCTCCAAGGTGTTCGTTTAATGCTATTTTATTATTATCATTTTATATTTGTATGAATTATGATAATATAATGTAAAATTGAAACTGTCTGTAAAACAGGACACATAACTTCCAACTTCCACTGTTTCTTACATTCAATTATCTTTGATAGTTGATATAATTTTACAGTAATGATATATACAAATAAGAAGATGTGGTATGATTGCCAATGTGACAACTCTCCTTCAAGAATAAATAATCAGCTTTTCCTCTAAAGCTTTCTTCCAATAACTAAAAGAAAATGGAACATTTAATCGGTTCTTTAGCATTTCCGGCATGACATTAGATGACATAAACATTCAACCCTTTTGACATATCAATTTCCTTGGTTAGAATTGCCTATTAAATGCAGGGAGAATCATGAACAGATATATCATGTTAAGGAGGGTATTTGCGAAAATACCAGTCGAGAGAATGTTAAATTTCGCGAGCCGTAAGGCGAGGGAAATTCATTCTCAAGACTGGTATTTTCGCAATTACTCAAGAACATGCTATATCTGTTTAATTACACCGAATGTTAACGCCCAAAAACGCATTGATGATCGTGACGTTACAAGCGTCCTGTCGGATAGAGTATTTTTGGCAAATACCACGGCAGAGAGGGTAAAAAAGGCATATACTTTTTGCATATACCCCGGCGGCGTTAAAAAATGAACGATATTCATTTGATAACAGTAAATTGGTGAAAAATACACTGGCTATCAACCAATCAAAACCCAGGATTCTTACATAAGGTGTAATTACACATAAAATCTACTTCTCCGAAAAGCGATATTAGAACATCTTCCTCGATCACATCTTTGCCCTAATTACTTGCCAGTAAGAAAAACGTTGAATTTTATGAAATCGACCTCTAACAAAAATCACGATCAAACCAGGGTAATGAACATCTTTAAAAATAATATCATGATATTTAAAGCACTATTTAGTAGATGGCCCATGTGTTGTAAACGAAGGAATCCACCTTGAAGTGTCAGCCAAGTTAGTGTTCGACTACTGTTAATCTCAGTAGCATCAATAACAACTCCCAGCAAGTACGTTTACAATAATTGATTATAACATTCTTTCGTTTCTGTTCTGTGGAAAATTAATCAACAGAGGAATAGAGAATGCAAGATCGACTGAAAAACAAGATCTGAGTAATTCAATGAGAGACAATAATAAAACAAGTGTATAACACTAAATATAATCTTTTAATCCAAAGTACCCAGACATTTTCACCTTATTCGGATCATTTCCAGATACTTCAGACTGATCAAATGATGAATACTATACCAACTGTAATCTTTCCAAATAGGCATGGAATGCTTCGCAGTATCATAAATTAACGCCTGTTTCGGTTTGTATGCGTTTTGTGGTATTTAGAGAAACGACAATCAAATTACAAAATGCGAACTAACACGGAATCAACTCCGTTTTGAGGGTCTCCAATAAGGGAATGTGACAGGACTTCAAAATGTAAAATAAAAAGTTAAACTAACAAACTATTCATTAGACCAAGGAGGCAATATTCGGATCTCCTTATTTAGACTGACATGCAATACCGTTAATTCTGACTGAAATTTTTACTCTCTCTTATGAATTAAATTGACTTTTGTCATCACCTAAGGTACACAGCGAAAGAAACCCATACATTGATGCTTTAAATTTACCATGTTGCGAGGGTTACACCTGCGAAGTTATATACATGCGTGTTGGTTGTCTTGTTGTACTGTGTTATTAAAATGCCATTTTAGACCCATACTTTATGAAGTGTATAATGTGGTGGTTTAACAGATTACTTTAAATAAATAAATATCTAATAATTGTATGTTGGTCAGCATCGAGTTAAGGCATCAGTGAACAGAGCTATCATTTTCGTATATTATATGTTATGATATGATATTTTAAAACACCATACACATCATACATACATCGGCAGTAATATGAATGAAACTAATCGTGTTATACATATTATAGCATTGATTGATGGATTGATTTATTGATTGATTTATGATTAACGTATCCTTGTCAATTATGATTGTAGTCGAGCACACCTGCCACGTGCGATGTTCGTACTTATAACCTCAGTGTTGACAGGTTAGTGATACAGTAGTTGAAATAGTTAGTCCACTCGGCCACCGACCTTAGAGCATTTAAAATGCGAAATACTAAATGTATCAATTTTGACTATTAGCGCTTATCCAACAATATATATGCAACATATTCATCGATCGAGTCTCGAAGACTGTCAGACAATCCGTATACAATTTCTTCATTCCTGACGTATTCCACATTTTATAACTCATTCAAGTGCATGGACTCTTAGCCACAACAATAAGCAACTAACTGTTGTTAATGAATAATTTCAAGAGGGCGTGTATGACGACTGAAACCAATACTTTGCGCCGTGATGTGAAACAATAAAGAAAAAAAGCGTCAATTTAAAACCTTTAAAAACTTTAATCAAAGTTAAAAGTGATCAGTCTATTTATTCCGAAATAATACTCTAACGGTACCAATTGTACCGTTAGAAAGAAGGAAGATGTGGCAGACCAAACTGTTGTACATCTTTCTACATTCATGAAGAAAAATATTTAAATTCAAAAGGGAATAACATTTATCATAAATGATGACATTAATTGTTCTTGTCCAGAATAAATATACAATATACCATGCAATGGCTGTAATGAAAATTACATTAGACAAAGTGGACAAATTAAGAAAAGAGTTACAATGCATAATCAACAAAACAGTCAGAACACTCCAAAATATAGCTGTCAGTGACTCAATTTTAGTCAGATCACCATCATTCATCAGGCATTGTTTTCAATTTTGCAAGATGTGTCTAGTTCTGCCAATTGCTACTAGATATAAAACAAAGATACAACACGTATAATGTCTTCTGACTGAGACTGAAATTGCAAAGCAGAAGATGCTGACCCTGGTATTATGGCCTGTTTTCACATTCTTGCTGTAATAACTGTTTGTAGTTTGATTTATAATATTTTAACTCCATTCAAATGTAACTTCAATTGATATCAACATATCCACGATCATCAATGTTGTACTGATTTTACTTGTTTATTCCGTATACATTTTTGCGGCGATGCAAGGCGTCATTTTAGGATACAGTAACAGTTTTACTCACGCGTAGATTGCCTTAGTCGTAATCAGCACAATTTTGCGGTTCAACTTCGTATTGATTTGAAATTCAATCTGTTTTGATTTGAGCGCCACTGGTGAGTCTTTTGCAGCCTACATTATACGCCTTGTAAGTCTTTGATAAATGTTGACGCATTCGAAAGTTTCTGTTTAGAAAAAAACCGCGAATGCAGTTTCTTCAGGTAATATTTGGAGGATTAATACCAAGACGGTTCTTTAAAACGAAGCAGATATCATTCCGAGTGTGATATCTTTCTCCTGGCAGTTTATTACTTTGAAATGATATTGATACTTGAAAATTTCCATTGGTAAACATAAATGATACTTGTTATTCCATACTTCCGGTATTAAATATCGGGTTTATGTTCCATTTCAACATACATTACTTTCGGATTTCCCTGTACTCACGTACTATCCGTCAACTGTCCTAAGATGACGTTTGGAATCTCAAAACATAAATGTTGTAGAACAAAAGCATAAAAAATACCTACATATTTTAAATCATGGCGATACCTTGTTTCAATAAATTGTGTTTGACATACAACTTTTCATTATATTTTGCTTTGTTTTTCTTCCACATTTCTAAGTTTAACAACACTAATAAGATGCAAGTAATGCCTAATAATAATGTTATGTATAATGCATATTTTAATGGTTTTCTTATAGTATAACACACCTTGGGGCGTCAGGATTGTCCAAAGAAAGAACTTCCTCTGATTGGTCTTTCATTTATTCATCTTGACACTTCTCGGTGTCTACTTTCATTATTTTATGCAAAATTGTATCCTGTTTTGCCGTATTACCATTTGAAATGGTTCAATTATTAGGTGAAATAATACTCAGAAATCTAGATATCAACTTTAGCAACCACTTTCAATTAATTTATATTATACGTGTTACTGTATTAGCATAAAGCAAGAAACAAATGAACTGTTACGCTGTTTGAAAATGAAAGTCACTTTACTAAGTAATTTATTATCGATAAACTTTGTACAAGGGGTTGTTGTGTTTTTCTGGTTTCATGACCGCTTTACTGCGGAAAAATAAAACTATTTTGTCGACAAATTTGAAAGTATTTATTCAGAATAGTTGTTTTCTGTCTATTATCTGGCAACACAATTTAGGAATCTGGATATAATTTTATACTCCCCTTTTCATTAAATAACGTGTCTGTTACCCTACATGTGTATATATATGCCAGTTCGTTAATATATATAATTACTCTAAATATCAGCACAACAATGTTAAATCTGCAAATTTGCGGAAGCAAATTTTGTTCTTCCTCACCGGGATTCGAACTCATGCTATTGGGATATCGAGACAACACCACCTGCACTATGTCCAGCGCTCTAGACCACTCGGCCAACTAGACTGAACTAAAATTAAGCTTTCGGTGTCCTAGTGTTACCTTTCCTCGTCAGTAGAATCTAGAGTTGTAACACAATACATGATATATTGGACATGAAGATGGAAAATATATATATATTTAAATATTAACGAACTGGCACGAAGAGAGCACACAATCGTTATCATTCAACAAAGAAAAGGTCAGTACGATTTCCCATACGGAGTGAATCAACAAGATTTTTCACTTTTGTTTTTAATCCTACACATGAATGTGAAAGGCTGTTCCATATGTTTTATTAGTACGTGGAAATAATAATTGTTGGCGTATTTGTGTTCCACAGGATGGCATTTGGTATGAGAATGTGTGCATGTTCCGGGACTGTCTGAGCGATTATATTAGTCTGTCTGTTTTGTGATTGCAATGAGTTGACATGAAATTTTATAAAACATAACAAGGCGCGCATCTGTTCTTCTGTGTGTAAGGTCTCTCCATTTTAGAAGATTTATCATGTCACTTACACTTGAGATGTTTCTGTGTCGGTTAGTGACAAATCTAGCAGCCTTTCTTTATACTTTTCTAGTTTGTTTATATCCTCAGCAAAGTACGAGACCTAGACTGAACAGGCATATACTAGCGATGGTCTGACTAAAGATTTATATGCCTGTTCCTTTACTGAGGTGAAACTGATGTTACTATTCCTTCGGAGAAAGCCTAGTGTGCTTTTAGTCTTATTATAGATGTTATTTACGTCACTGTGCCATTTTAGGTCTGATTGAATTGTTACGCCTACGTATTTTGCCTTGTTATAATGTTCAAGATTGTGGCCATGTAAAGTGTAATTGTATACAAATGGATTTTTATTCCTGCTGATGGACAGAATATTACACTTGTCAGGATGAAAACCATTTTCCATGTGTGTTCCCAAATACCTAGTGTATGAAGATCTTTTGAAGGCTTTCCTAATCAGTGTTGTATTTTATTACCAGATAAGCAATGGTTTCGTCTGCAAATAGGCGTATGGTGGAATTTTATCCAACTGGTATGTCATTGATGTAAAGCAATAACAGAATCGGGCCCAGAACAGATCATTGAGGCACTCTTAACTTCACAGGGACATAGCCTGAAGTCTTACCCTCTAGGATGACTGCTTGTGTACGACATGATAAGAAGTCCTGTATCCATGCATTTGTTTTACCCTGTATTCTATAGTTAGTACGTTAGTAAATTATGACTGACTTTATCAAAAGCTTTAGAAAATCCATTATAAGTACATCTGTTTGTTTTGAATTTTCAATATTTTTAGTGACATCATCTTTAAATTCCAAAAGCTGAGTTTCACAAGATCTATTTTTCGAAAACCGCGTTGAAGGGGACGTTATGTTTATCTACGTGTGTCATGATTGCGCTAAGTACAACATGTTCCATAATTTTGCAACGTATGCATGTTAAAGAAATGGGTCTGTAATTCTCTGGATTATATTTGGACACTTTCTTGAAAATGGGAAGACATGAGCAGTCGCCAGTGTCTAATGATTTCTGGTATAGAAGGCTTTGGATAGGTTTAAACCATTGTCGTGACGTCAGCCTATTCATTTACCGTGGATTATTTTTCTAGAATCCACGCTTCCTAAATCTGTCGCTGAAATGGACTCATCAAATTATATTCAATTGTTTCCTTTGTGTGCCTAATTTCATCAAGTTTGAATTGGCTCATTTACTGATTTCTGCTTACTAATGGAATTAATTTTAAAACTTACCTTTAATTTTATATGCCTTTACTGGGAATCGAACCCCTCCTTGAAATCTGTTATGTGTGACTGACATCAACACATCGACGAAACCTCTCGGCTACCAATGGGTTGTAATTTAGATGTCTATTTTATATATATAAATGAACATGTGATACACATCGGTACAAGGTCCACATAGAGCTTGTACCTTTATATATACATAATAGGCAATCGTATAGTATAAGTTGGTAGCCGCGAGGTTAGCATGGTTAAGATCAATGAGTTAAAAGAGTCAAGTTAAAGGTAGAGACTTACCGGTTTAGGTTCGAATTCCTGTATTCTCTTTGTTGTCCCTATTCTTTAGTTTTTCCGTTTATTTTTTATTTTGTATGTTATTGTGGATATTTTTGTAATAATAGCAGGTTTTTCCGTTTATTTTTGGATTATTATTGGCTATTTCACATATTTGAAACGAAAATGATTACATTCAATTTGTCCATTTTTGTTTTATAGAAATAGTATGATTTCATCTGTTTTACTACATGATTTTCCAAATGTTTATTTGCAAATCCCTATGCGAGTAAATCATGATGTCCCTAGAATAAGCCTTCTTGCTAGAAATTTCGGTAACATACTTATTCCTTATACATGTACTTAAAAATAAGTTCGAATATGTCTTATTTTGTAAATTACGGATAATATTCAGATGCCTGATAATTTAAAGAAAGACGTGTTATGTTATATTTGTATTTCTCTAACCAATTAATTGTGAACTTAGATTTATTAATGCATCGTTGAACATGATAACGTGGTTATTTAAACTCACTTACAATACCTTCTAATTAAGAAAAGGCTTTAATCTTGAAAAGACATCATCACAATAGTTTAAGTTATAGATACAATGGATAAGCGTTGATTCATGAAAACAATCAAGAATCAACGCTTATTCATTGTATCTATATTACATATTTCATGTGCTAACTCCCTAAGGGAGTGGCTTAAGTTTGTCTGGTCCATGTGCCTTTAATAGGTTTAAATTGAAAAATAATTTGGTGATACCTTGAATGGTTATATTTATGTTTTGCATGGTAGGATAAACTGTTTTCTGTTGCATGTACTGATTGTTTTCAAATTCAGTAGCAGTGATTATGTCTGGTTTTGAGAAAACTGATTGAAACTGCCTGTTGAGATCATCAGATTTCTGTTCTGTGTCTGTTATAAGTTTCCTCATTCTGCTTAAGTAATTTTATTCCACTGTAGTTAGTTTTTAAACTTTTAATATAAGACCAACATTTGTTCATGTTGGAAATGTTGTTTTCATCAGGTTTTGGTGAAACAATATGTTCAATGTACTGCCAGTATGATTGTCTTTATTGTTTTTGTACCTGGTGTTTAATTTTCTTATATTTGTTTCTCATGTTGTCACTTCCAGATTTTTCATCTTTTATAAAGTCTGTCTCTCGTTTTCCTGTATAGTATGTTGATGTTTATTTTCTCCTTTTTATTGTGTGCAAGTTGGTCTTGCAAATCTGCACATTACTTGGTGTCTGTTTTAAATTTAGATGATGTAATTTTGAATTCCATAAAGACTACGTCATGATCTGAGATTCCCGGCATGATTTCGATTCGTGTAACCTTGTTTGGTAAATTTGTTATCATGAGATCTAGTATATAGTCCTTCCTTGTTGGATGTTCAATTAACTGTACAAAGCCGGTATCATCCAATGTATTTCCAAAATCATGATGTATATTTTGATGGGTATATTTTGTTTTTCCAGTCTCACCCTGGGAGATTAAAGTCTCCTCCAATTAATATTGCTGTATTTTTTATTTGAGTAGCTCTACTAACCGGTGTGTCAAACCACTTTAAGCTTTGTTCATCCGATGTTTTTGGATTGTATAAGGATGATATGTAAAGTGACCTGCTACTCTTTATTTTAAATTTGGCCCATACTATTTCAGATTTATCATCAGGTGTTAGGTCTTCAACTTCATCGCTAATAAAGTCTGATTTAATTGAAATAAGTAAACCACCAAACTGTTGATCTTTCGTGTCCTTTCTGTATAGTTTGTACTCTTCAGGAAAATTTAATATATTTGATAGTTGAATCGAGCCAAGCTTCTGTTTCAATTACAGTATCCGGTTTAGTGCTTTCTATGATATTTTGGACTAGATGTTGTTTACGTTTGATTGCCTGAAAATTGATGTTATAGTCATATGAAACGAGTTTCCTGTAATATTAATATTATCGAAACTAGTGAACCAATGCATGCATATATACTAATTTAAACTAACTTTAAGTCCTGTATGCACGATTATTTTTAATTTTTCATGCGTTCCCATTTGTTAATTAAACATTTCCTTAACAATTGTTAAATGATTTGTTGTACTAAATTTGTTTTCTAAGAATCAATTATTACTATTTACCGTCCAGTTTACGTTTGCTTACATTCTTTCATCACGGTTCCCCTCGCACTTGCGTTTGTGCGGTGGCCTAAGTTCTGACGAGAGGTCACTTAGTTGAGATCACTGCATACGGGAAAATATCGGCGAATTAGTGTACGGGAGGACAATAATTCAACAGCAGTTCATTTATGAAGATTTTGATAATACAAAGGATTTTCTTTTACAAGAAAGTTCACGTACACTTGTTTTAAAGTAAAACTTAGCCATTCAAGTATATAAAACATATTCAACTTTTTTTTTAGATTTGAAGTTTCATATGACTTAAAGTATTCGTAGAAGTGTCTTACAATTTGTTTTTGTTTTATTAGTACGTATTGGTGTATACTCTTCAAAAGAAAGATCTATCGCTCTGAAAGAAAATAACTCCAAAAGGTATTATTTAAAACTAATTAATACATGATCAGTATAAAAGATAATTTAAGAGGTTGTAAGATATCTCTTCTTAAACAGCAACGGCCGTTTAATGTATAGTGAAGGAAACAGTTCACGCGTATAAATTACAACGATATGCATAGAGTGAGTGTGACTGTAGTCTTACTTTACATAAACGGCCGTTCCTCTAAATCTAACTTACCTGGATGTATAAGTACCTGTTCAACTTGTGTAAATAAAAGATTAGAGTAACAAAAATGATACTTTTCTTAATATGTCTTATCAGAAAAAACAATAATAACCGTTTTGATAAAGTAAACAGTAGTTGTATATAGCAACAAATTGCTCATTGTGAGAGCTGATATAAATAAACGGATACAACGGGAACGACAGAAAAGTAAATGTCATAAAACAAAGGGAAGAAACTTTATTTCAACATGCTACACATGATAGGTTTTATAACATGTGGTTTTCAATTTATACTGGACCACATTTTGTGCTACCAAGATCCGGGAAATTCAAGTAACAAGTACATGTACATAATCATGTTGAAATCCTACATTTGTTTATCGGACTTGTAAATAACCTAGCTGGATTCTTTTTCTTTTTGTTTAAATAAACACGATTATTTGTTTCTGTTTATATATTTTGATGGTATTATAGCATAGTGTTCCTGCAGGCACACTTTGTTGAATCAACGTTGAATCTTTGTTGATTTCAGATTATACATTGATCAACAAATATTCAACATTGATTCAACGTTGACAATTCAACGTTGAAATTAGAACATTGTTTCAACGTTGAATTAACATTGTGTTGAAACACCAACATTGAATCAACGTTGGCTAAACAAATACATGTATATAAAACCCAGTAGTTGTGGATACCAGAATTGTCAAAAAGAAGTATTGGGCACATCACAATTCTTTTAAATTGACAACGATATTCACATAAAATAGAATATTCAATAGATTTTATTTTATCCTTAATTGTCGTGGTGATTATAGAATTATATATAAAACAATCGCAGTGTATATCAGTATAAATTAATCATGAACTTTGCACCCCAAATAATAGAAATTCCCAAATTTCACCCCACCCAAACCCTTTTTTTTTCTTTTCTATTCTTTTTAACAATCTAAAGAGAAAGACGTATACATCAGTACATAAACAATGGTTGATAACTTGTAATATAAACAACCGATAGATCTATTGGAATAGTGATTTAAATTTTCGCGGCATTTTCAACATTTCTATTTTAAGACACATTCAGATATGCGCATGCGCAATTGTTTTGTTGCCAAAGTTTGAATATCCGCTTTTGAGACCACAAGGTGATTATATAAATTGTTGTGATTACAGTAAATACAGTATCGTATTTTAAAAATGTGAGCATATCATGTTGTTATGAAAACTGTATTGAAAAGTTGAAATTTTACATGAGGAAAAGGGGATGTTTAGCATGTTACCATTCCTGATTTACCTTGCAACGTCTCATGAATTTTTATCGTTGACTATTTGAATTCATCATATGATTGAATCAAAAGTAAAAAGAAATTTTATTTATTTACCTGTTCAATTCAGTTACACGAAATCTCATAAAAAGGGGGGCTTGAGTTGTTTACAAAATTGGGATGGAAAGGTCAGACGCTATATGGCTCACCAAGTTGGACCTTTAATATTTTACTGTCAAAATTGAAGTAGTGTTTTGACAAGGTAATCAAAGATGAAGGGTATATCATATATGAGGGTGGTTAAGAGTTATTTGCGTTCAACGTTTTTGGCCTTTTTTTCTCATTTTCTTGTCATTGGTTCGACATGCGTTATTTGTGTTTCCCCTTATTTATTTTTCTGTGTTTCGTGTTGGTACTCTTAATTTCTCGTGCTTGTCCCACATTTGATAAAAAAAGTAAACCGGGACTAAATTCCAAGTCAGTCTGGATTTTTTAATTATGTGTTCCCAGGATATTAATTGCTATCAAGTTATGAATAATTTTTTTTCAAATCTGATGCAACTAGCGGACACGAAAAGGTCACCGCAGGGTCTTCATGTCCATTATCATGACTGTGTGATCTCCAAGAACGACTGAGTAATAACTTCTAGTACTTTTCCCTTAATATTTACGATTTTATTTCTCGTGCTTCGTAACAAGTTCGATTATCCCAATTTTTTTTTCCGTGCAGCGTTTTTGGGATTTTTATTTCACGTGTTTTCGTGTTAAGAACTCCCCTTTACAACCCTCGTATATGTCAATCAGACAGATATCATTGCAGCAGCACATATAATACAGAAAAAGACATAAGTGGATAAACCTTCAATTTGTTAAAGTTAAAATGTAGTATTTAGGACTTTCTTGCAGATTATACCTTCTGGTCTATATAAAAGGAAATGTAGTTGAGATTTTGATGGAAATTTAACTTTCATTTAGTTTTCACGAGTTCTTATACTTTTGATTTATACTTTAAATATCATCATTATGAAGTTATTAATAGTTAAATGTGTTGAACAGTATTAAACTTGACAATGTTATAACTTTTGATTTTGTAGATGTCATCATGAAGACCTATGAAATCACAGAACAACAAAACTTTTAGTGTCTGACCAAACAACAACCTTACTAAAATGGGCTCCAAAAAGACAGGATGGGAGAAGAAAGAAGTTGAAGTTTTCACTATTAATAAATAAATTTATTTTAATTTTATCGTATGGAATATTTCTTTATAAGGCAAAAATAAATAAATAGTGTGTTTCCGGTTTCCCGACCCTACCTCCGTTTCTGACGCCGACCCTAAACATTTTATAATATTGACAAAAATTCTAAAAAAAAATTAAATCCGGGTTTTTCGGTCTGTCCGGATCCGACTGGCCCAAGACCACAATTAAATTCTCTATTAGTTTTTATAACGTTTTGTTTCATTAAAAAATGCACCTATTCTTTTGTCAAATATTTTGTGTGTGTAATGTACAGTACAAGTCCAAAAATATATCCAAGTTTCAGAAAAATTGAACGTTTACATCTTACAAATTTAGCCAATACACATCCATACCCCTATGGACAAGTCAAGAGATGTTCCGAAAACTGTAAATATCACCTTTTGCACCTGGCCTAATCACTCTTTCCATATCAAAATTAGTTAAAATACAACATCCAAAAGTTTATTTCACCTCTCTTCTTTCATTTCCATCCAAAAAATCTAAGAAATGAGTGAGGAAGGAAAGAAAAAATTAAGAAAAATACACTCTAACTAAAAGGAACTATATTCGTGGACAACGAAAAGTGGGATCCTTAATTGTGGTCTTGGGCCGACTATTCGTTTAGAAAACTACAAATCTTCAAAACGTTTGATAGCAATGACCAATATGGATAAGTCAAGTGTTTCAAGAACCAAGATTTTAAATATAAAAGCATGGCTTTTCGACAAACGTGCAGCGTATTAGCTGTCAAATATGCGAAATGTGATCACATGGTTGCAAAATAATTACGATATGATGAATCTTTTTAAAGAACACCATGATGACCTATAGACGAACAAAATACGAAGTTGATGCATTTTGCTCAACTTCTTTGCACAGGTACAAGACGAGATTTTTTTTAAATATTTGTATATACAGTGAATATTTAATGTATTTAGTATATGTATACATATATTAACAAAATCTCGTTTTGTACCTGTGCTTCTTTGGACCAAAAGTCAGAATCGTTTCAGGTTGGACAGACTGTAAAACTATCTAATTCTGTCGGTTAATTCACAAATAATTTAAGAGTAATGGGATCAAGGATTTGTATAGTTGTCTAACTATACAAATCCTTGATGGATCAATTACTGCTAAAATCAATCCAGCTTTTGTTGTAAAAATGCTCTTACGAAATTTATTATGTTGTAAATAATTGTCTCAGGATGCAACATAAACGGCTGTTAACGCTTTTGAGCATTTGACAGTTTGAGTTAATGACGACAAGGGGCAGACAATGTGTAACGAGAAATCGAAAGCTTTCCCAGTAGGCAGACATGATGTATGATTCATGTTCATTTATAAATGAATCTGCTCCTGCACCATGTCTACTTTTATTCTTTAAATTTTCTCTGGCTGGTCCCACAACAGTTTATACTAGAGAAGGAAAAAATTCATGTCTTATTAATATCTACAATTTTTTCCATAGATTTAATAGGACAAAGATTCTCACTCTTATCAAAACCTGGAATTTTAATATTGTCAGAACCTCACTCTTCAAGATTAAATTCTGTCACATCAAAACACATCTATTTATTAATTAAGGAGTGTGCAAGAGTATTACCCCTTGAAAAATCATAATAAGCCGCTGCTAAGCATCGATTTGGAGTGTTTTTACTACTAAAAAAAAGGGGGTAGGAATCTGTTCATGTATACCCTGTGTGTCATTTACATTGTTATAGGTTCAACGAGGCCAAACATAATAATACCATGCCAGATTTTTCACTGCCATTTTTGCTTTAAGATAATTAATCGGCAAGAACACATTCCTATTACGACCCATGAAATTCATAAAATTTGCATTTATTTTCATATTTCTTACAGAAGCTGTAGATTTAAGTACTATTATAAATATCAAAGAAGCATGCAGGCACATTAAATGATTTCATTTGGAACCTTTTTCTGCTGTCATCGATAGAAAAAAATAAAAAGTTTTCATAAAATAAAATGTTTTACCTACCTAGCCTACCTAATTTTTTTCGGGGTGAAATAGGAAACACACTATTTATTTTGGCCTAATCAGTGGTTGGACATTAGAATACATGGAGTAGGAACAGCAAACTTTGTTTTATATCTTGATCACTCAGATATTTAGAATAGACATTGGGTAAAAAATATGTGTATTAAGGGTGTGTGCTTTCAAAAATTAAGATAGTTCAATATTGGAAATATTTTTTAATTTTTTTTGCTGATTTTTTCAATATTTCTCTTGGATGATAATTTGTGTTTTTATATGCATATCGTTAAATGTAAAAAATCTTGGGGGTTAAATTATGGTTCGTAGGAAAGCCCTAAACACACATATTTG
The DNA here is from genome assembly GCA_017311375.1 of Mytilus coruscus. Taxonomy (NCBI): domain Eukaryota; kingdom Metazoa; phylum Mollusca; class Bivalvia; order Mytilida; family Mytilidae; genus Mytilus; species Mytilus coruscus. The sequence continues at coordinate 27,104 of JAASAO010001138.1, read as the reverse complement.
TTATTCAGTTGATTTGTTGTTGGCATCATCATGGTCAAGCCATGCTCTTATCACAAGAATGTGGTCTCTCAGTTTTATTGTTGAAAATTCTTCTAAGAGTAATTTACAGTCAATACAGTCTTCAACAATGAGCAAAAGCCCACACCATGTCAAATATGACCAGGCAATGATATTATTTAAAGTTCATCAATTTTTTTCTGAGATTAATTTTTATACTTTGGTCTGATGGAGCAGTTATTGGATAAAGTTTCCTGCGGTAGAATGTTGCTATGACATTTAGCATGTAGAGGGCCTTGAGAAGATACTAGCTTAAATATTGCTACAGTATAAAATAATGGAATGCAACACACAGAAAATACAGGATGAATTTAACTTAAGTTTTAGGTGGAAACACAGTTGAACACAACCACTAACCAATTTTGATTCCGTGTTGAATATGGTATTCACCCTGAATTCAATCTGAATTCAAGGTAAGTTATTGGTTTAAACAATGTTGAAGCAACCATTATTCAATATTGATTCAAAGTTGAATATCAACATTGATTCAAAGTTGAATATCAACATTGATTCAACATAGGATTTCAACGTTGATACAAATTTGCAAAATCTAATAATAATTCAACATTGATTCAACATAGAAAATAAACATTGATTCAATGTTAAATCAATGTTGTGTGCCTGCTGGGTTATAAATTACCATCACAAAACTACTGGACACAATGACTGAACAATAACGGTATAAGTATAACCTTTATCAATAAGTCTATTAAAAAACTAGTTTTGTCAAAACATTTTGGATTTTTTGTTTGTTTTCAATGTTCTTCAAAGTCGTTATTGATGGGCCTTCTAACTGTTTCGATTTTTATGCCACTGATGAATTTTATTATCAATTTATTTGGTTTTATAGACTTATAATGATAAAGATGATATTCATATAGTTGTTGAATAACTGCGTCTCATATTTTTGTGATAAATAAAATTCACTAATTCATAGTTTGATACACTACTTTAAAAATATTTATTTTGTTTTGTAACATTGGACAAGAAAGTCTTGTGTATGACGTTGCTGAATGAAACCCTCTTTGTTTAGTACTTTTAGCTTGCTTTCAGTAACTATGAGTATTCTTTAATATGGTGTAATTTATTGATTACTTGGGGTTTTATGGGGTCTTTTTTCTTATTAAATCTTTATTTTAGAGTTAAGTTATGTTTCTGCACTGGTGTTTAATGTATGCTCTTTCATATACGTTTTTAATATATTGATCGAGATTGAAAAGGAGATAGATGGCTGAGATCACAAAATTGGTTTAACTCTGTCGTATGTCCTAGTGCCTGTCCCAAGCATGGAATGTTTCTGTTATTTCGTCATTTTTATAGTCATGGTGTTGTCTGTTTTTCTTCAACTTATGGTTGGGTATGATACCCTTGATCTTTTTCTCCTCTTTAATAATTAATTCTTAGTTTTAAATCTGAAAACATATCATTGGAAAAATGTAAACATTTCACAACAAAATTTTAAACAAATAAACTTGCTATGTTTTAGTGGTACATGTCAGACATTATCTATTGTGCTGTTGGAAAAATTATCCGCTCCTACACAGGCAAAATTTGCTCACGTGAATTTCACATGAATCTCACATGATATTCACGTTAAAATTTCTCGTGAGATTCACCTCAAACGAGCTGATAAATGAAACTCACCTTAAAATTTTCATGTGAATTTTCACGTGAACTTTACAAAACAAAAATTGATATTCTTCATGATTTTAATTGAATTTGAAAATTTAGATGTTATTTGAATTACTTTATTTTAAAATTTCACATGAATTTCACGTGAAAAATATTTATGTGATTTTGACGTGAAATTCACACGAGTTTTACATGAGATTTACGTGAAACTCACATGAGCTGATTTCACGTGAGTTTCACGTATAAGCTCGTTTGAAGTGAAATTCACGTGAAATTGATGTGAGTGAAATTTACCTGTGTATTCTTGCTCCAACCCCTTTTAGACCTTTGAAAAAGAGTCGCCTGTCGATAGTTCAATTATGGTTCCATACTACTGCGAGGCTTTATGGGTAAAATGTACTCACATGAAGTTGACATTATATTAATAAAGCTTGAGGGTTGTGCATTCACAAACATGTTTAATCCCGCCACATTCTATATTTGCCTCTCCCAAGTCAGGAGCTTGTAATTCAATGGTTGTCGTTAGTTGCTGTCTGTTTTACATCAGGTCGGTGGTTTTCGGTTAAATTGTTTCACATTTTAGCATGTCGGAACCGTTATAGCTTACTCAACTATGTGGAATTTGCTTATTGTTGACGGCCTTACGGTGATTTATATTTGCATGAATCCATGTCATTTGGACTCTGTCCGATAGTTGTCTCATTGGCAATCATACCACATCTCCTTATTCTAAACGGTTTAAAATGTGAACAAAGTCCCAACCGGACACTATACCTACCGTGTTTCCAGCCAACTGTTCTAATGTAAACATGTCGTGCGAAAACAGCGAAAAATCAAACCTGATCTGAATAAATATACTTATCAGCAAGTCATTGCATCCCACTACAATTTAAATAAAAGGGACGGGTTCACAGACTAGCCGTATGATCTGTAAATTCTACAAATTATATCCTATTCCCGATTATGACTTCATGACTGGGTGTACATTCGCATGGAGAGTCATGCGTGCATATCATGAGATGCTTACCGTGGACACACCTGTTCTCGCTCCTTTTGAAGTTCATGTGATACTTTCCGATTCCATCACATATTGTTTTTGTTTGTTTGTATATGCATAGATGCTATATAATTATATATATATCATGGTACAGCTTAACATGAATGAGCATACAGTTGTCTTTTGTCTCAAAACTCATAAACCTTAATGCATGCTCTGGTCTATTTGCCAAGTCGTCATTATTTGCAAGAAAATACAGATAGAATTTTCTTATCATTCATTAACATCTTAGTCATAAACCGAATGAAATCGATATGAACTGAATTTATCACACACTTGTTAAGCGTCTGTCCTTAACAACTGTTTTGACTTTGATCTGAAAAGCTCAGACTAAAGCAAAGCTGATCTAACAAAATGATTAGAAAGAAAAGTGCGTTGACCGACAGACTTATAAAATTAATAAAAATATGATAAAGGGAAACTCTGTATAGGTAGCCAGTAATAGCTAAAAATAAATGTAGTTTGTAAATTTTCTCTTCTATTGATTTTACTTCCTGGTGTCACGTATATCTCTGTGAAAAGGTAAGGTTGTATAAATGTGTTGATCAATGACTGGAAGTACAGAATTTTACGTCAACATTCCTGAAAGTGATATTATGTTTAGTATATATTCATGATGAGGTAAAATATCTATTTATTTTTCTTATATTTATGTTGCATTATATAACGTAAGTGCAAGCGTCTTAAATACTTTTAATTTATTCAGTATATCAGACACAATTGAGACGGTAGATTTATGAATCTACAATACTCCTTTATATATATATATATATTTAAAGATCATACGGAAATAAACATCCTTATATCATAGAGTGTAAACATGTTTCTTCTGTACGAAGGTCTTAATTGACTAGGTTTGTCAGTTTTCCTACCGAAGGTCGGTGGTTCTCCGGCACGCCAATAAAACTGACCGCCACAAAATAGCCAAAGGTGTTTAAAGTGGCGTTAAACTGCAAATCATTCAATCAATCATTCTGTACGAAGGATTAACATCAGAAATGTTTTTATGCTTTACTTTGGCATAAATAATCAACTACTGTTCAAATTAATAAAGTTCTATTTCACAAACGCTTATGCCGCAATACGCAAAACCCAATAACTGGTTAAGGAGAGCTAGCTAACTCTCTTTAAAATATGCTAACTTACCAAACGTCTTGACCATACCAAACTGACATATATAACATCCCCCGAACAAATAAACAAACCCTGTTTGTTTTCAATGGTCAAGGCGTTTTGGTCATTTAAAATCTAAAACAAATCCAATACTTTAATAAACAAGCATGCCTATTATAAATAAATAAGTACGTCTTCAATCTATTATTCAATCAACTATCAAATGTATGTATGCATGCTATACTCAAAATCACTATCTACTGCATATTCCACTATAAAATTGGTTATACAGAGCAAACTTTTATATATGATGACACCAGCAGAGACCTTGGCTCTTATTGCTCTTATTAAATGGAAATACAATTAAAGCAAAGCGTTGATCAGATACACTGCCTCAACAAATATAACCATAGAAAATAGGTTTATGTCCGGTATTGTTCACCAAATCCGTCATAATGATTATGAATGACAACACTGTTGCTCATGAAAACGCAGTATTTTCTCTTTAATTGCTTAATATGCAATTATTTGCTGTTTACCAAACTTCAAATATGACTGTTCATTTAAAAGCAAACTCTAAAATATATTCCTTCAACAAAATGAATTACTGAAATTCAGAACTTTTACTAGTAAATTTACTTCACTTCTCAAATCGTAAGACTGAAAAATACAATTAAGAATAAAACTTCAACAAAATTAAAGAACAGTAACTTGAAAATAATTTTGAAAACTGCTATCATAACAATACTGAAGCAAATATTCTCTCGATGTTTTTATAAAATAAACACTCATTACAGAGTAATAATAAAACAAATCTATTCTGACAGTACAAAATGTACATCTTTCCGCCAAACTGACATTCATTACATTGTCAAGTACTTTTTCTTTTTACAAAATGTTCACTTTGCAGTTTCTATTCATTAAAATAAAAGGAATATATACACATATTATACCAAAAATTGTTCTTTTAAGAAAACAGACGGAAATGCAATCAACTCCTGAATAGTTCAACATTTTTAATATCTAGTCCTTCAAATATTTCTTGAATGTTCTACTTTTCACAAAATTAACATCTGTGTATTACGACAAAAACATATAAAGTATTCATGATAAAAAAAATCAACAATGTCATAAAACACAATTCAAAAATGTTCATATTACAATAGCACTCTAGTCTGCACATGGCGGTGGTTTTGACTGTACAATCTTTTGTGTATGCACATTTAACTGTTCAAATGGTATCCATAATGCATTTTGTGCCGGTTTGCCTTTAAACTGCACACGGTATTCCGTTTTTTTTCATTTCTTTTCCATTGAGATAAAATTCGCTTCACTTTATAATAAGCGTCTGATTGGGTCGTAACTTCATCGGAAGAGTTTATATCCAAATATGAACTTTGAAAATGTACAGGACGCTTGCGATTTCGTGTTGAACGATGCACAACCGGTTGAGTCTGTTGGAATTGTAACGGTGGGATAGCTATTCGGCGGTGTGCACTTCTGGTAAAAATAGTCTGACAGTTCGGGTGCACGAACATATGCAATTTTAATTTTATCTAAATGAGCATCATTTTCAAAATTTTGCCTGTAGTCGGCTCTCGAAGATTCACAATGTGAGGTGACTTAATAGCGTGCACAATTAGGGTCCACTATATTTTGGTTGAAACTTGCGGCCTGGCCCGCTCGGATCTTAAAGTTTAATGAGATATAAGAAGATGTGGTATGAGTGCCTATGAGACAACTCTCCATCCAAGTCACAATTTGTTAATGTAAACCATTATAGATCAAAGTACGGCCTTCAACACGGAGCCTTGGCTCACACCGAACAACAAGCTATAAAGACCCCAAAATGACTAGTGTAAAACTATTCAAACAGGAAAACCAACGGTATAATCTATATAAAAACGAGAAACACTTATGAACCACATCAACAAACGACAACCACTGAACATCAGGTTACTGACTTAGGACAGGTGCAAACAAATGCAGCGGGTTTAAACGTTTTAATAGGCGCCAACCTTCACCCTAACACGAAACAACAGTGTAACATCACAACATAAAAGACACACTATAAAATATCAATTGCAATGGCTTAACTCAATCAAAAGACATATTAACAAAACAAATGAACATATACTGAACGAATAAGCATATAAACATAGTCCCCAACAGATAATTGCAACGGATTTGTCTTTTATTGTAGCGATCTATCATCATTTCTCCTGATCGTTGTGCATTTGCTCGAATTTCCTCTCTAATGTATCAATCTTTTAGCCTGTGTTTTTGCATAGTTTCTATAATCGAGCACATGGAAAGGCTTTCCACGTGTTCGACCGCATGGTCGTCTACATGCTGGCGATAACTTCACAGGATCGTGCCTAAACGTTGTTTGTTTTAAGTATATTGTCACTGTGTATGCATGTTCTTACTTAAAATGCTCCACCATTTTATGCTTAACTTTGGCGTAAATAGTCAACTACTGTTCAAATTAATAAAGTTCTATTTCACAAACGCATGTACATGTATGGTTACAATATATCCAGAGAACAATCAACTGTAAAACTATTATATAAACCAAATACGGACTTATGCCGCAATACGCAAAACCCAATAACTGGTTAAGGAGAGATAACTCTCTTAAAATATGCTTACTTTACCAAACGTCTTGACCATATCAAACTGACATATAACAAGGGAGGGAGGGGAGCATGCAGGTACCCTTCATTCGTATTTGTTTGCTCTTGTCAAAACGCGCATTGATAATTTCGTTTTGACAAGGTTAATTCGTTATGTTCATTCTTCGAAAATTTGTTACATTCGTTACCTTCTCTTTCAGATAAGAGAGTGTGAACAAAAATGTTAGCAATAGCAACTAGGTTCGTGAACAATAAATAAATTCACTACCCGAAAGTATAATAACGGTAATCACTTCAAAGTTAAGTGAATAAAAGCTGACGATATAACAATACCTATTTAGGTGATGGTTGTATCATACGTCTAATACCACACAAACTTACAATGTATATAGTTTTCAAATATGAATTAAATTATATGGATTTATGTCAATTAAAAGCAACCTAATAATACAAAACCTCAGGACATGTAGAGACCAAGATACAGACTGAAAAAGTAGTCAAATATCTACACTATATGTCACGCTCAATATCGCCCAGAGTTTAACTAATTTGTGTGCAGTGATTAGTCAGGAAATTGCTTTTGTCACTCAGTTACTAGTCAAAATTAACATTTTTCACTCTGAGAAACAGTTCTCATAGTAGTTCCTTACATAATTACAAAAACGATGTATTTGCTATATTGTAACAAAACTGAATTCCTTATCCTTGATCATATCCGTTCTGATCTGCGACCCTAGAAGCTATTTTGCAACAACAAATGAAAGCAATCAACAACAATGTACATTGCTGAATAAAATTTTAAGATTATGGTTATGCGTAAAATTATTGTTGTTATGAATGGACCGGACCATACAGGTATTGAGACCATATAATGCATTTTATGCAGCAAGAAATAAATAAACCAAATATACTTAGGAAACAAAACATAAAAGCTATAACTTAACATGATATAAGAGGCAACGCCAGCAAGTAAGAAACAAAACAAACACATTTTAGATCCAGATTATTGCTCGCTTTTTATTTAGAAAATAAGCAAGATAAACTTTATCAATTCTAGCTTCTTTTGCCGGAACATACATCTCCAAATCCAGAAAGACACCAGTTACTAACTGAAATGTTTTTTATCTGATTATTGTCTGAATCTTCCGTATCTGTTTTCTTGCTTTCGCTAATATCAATTAAAAGAATCTTTATCATGTCGAGTTTTTCGTCCAATATTAAGACATTTGACTTCTTGTTTAACAGTTCATTTAGATCTTTTGAAGTTATATTCCAAAAGTCGACCAATGGTATTTGTCATGACAAATCGTTATGACCAAGTATAAAATTGTGTTTCGAACTTGTGAGAAAAATCCACTGGTCATCGTTTCTTTATTTATTAACGATGTAACACCAATAACCATCTGATTAAACAAATTTAATATTCAGAAACTCTTTTGATGACAACTCGAAGGACGCATACCCTATGACAGTATTAAAGGTTAAATGTTTCAACGTTCGTCGTGTTAATTACCCGAATCAAACAATTTCGCTCAGGTTGTCGGTTTATCATCAACTCATGGTTTTTATACATCCTTTGGTATCTTCCCTTTGTATTTGTACATAAATTTCTTCATTTTAATGAAAGTCAGCTACATTTTAACAAGTACACCTCGGACATTGAAAATTGAAACAGCGCAAAGTACAACACTTAAAGATAAAGCAAAAGTAGATCACGAACCTCTTAAAACGAAATTAAGTGTTAACCCGGAAGATTAAGCAGTTTCTGTTCCAACAGTGGCACCCATCGTGTTACTCAGTGTAAGTAAAACACAGAGTTTCAGAATAATTTACAAAAGTGGTTCCAAAACGCAATTATAACGTTTTATGACACTTGAAGGGCTCATTATAACATCGTATCAAAATTACATAGTTTTGGACTTTTTTAAGGTAAAACGAATGCCACCTCCGTTATGGAATTTATGCATCTGGTGACACGTGGCCTTGGATCTGGGGAAGAAAACTATTTCATACTATTTGAAGATATTGAAAATTCGATAGATGAGTTAGTGATATACGTGTTAAAACTATTTATGTTAGATATTATCAATTGGACTTCCCAAATTGCTCATACCAATAAATGGAAAATATGGCACATATATGTTACCTTGTTTAATTTCTATACAGATTTTCTGTTATCCCGTTTGAAAAATAATTGTTCGTTATACTTTAAGATGATGATCAGTTTGTAATGGAAAAATTGAATCAACCACCTCTCAGTCACCCATCAGTGAAGTATCCAAATATGTGTATAACTCAGTCGCGTTACATGACGTTCAGCTCATGGAAAAATATAAATACAGCTGATGTAGAGTCTTTGGTTGGTGCTGGTTTCTTTTATACAGGTACGTTACCTTTTATTTACAAACCAAGGTTATTGTTTTATCAGAGATGTTAACACAGCTAGCATATATTTAACGTAGTTTTTATAAACGGGACAGGGGGTGTAGTTCAATTGTACAAAAGTTTTGGTCCATTTAATTAACAATTCTTTCATTTTAGTTACGACTTCCGCACACGCGCATTAATAAACTTTTCTGACAAAAAAACTTTTATCATTGCTGAAAAAAGATAATTTCAACCCTATTACAATTATAAAATTTTATTCTGCAAAGTTACACTTACATAGAGACTGGGAGAAAAGATGGAATTCAAATACTTTCAATAGGACATCACATTAAACATTTGAATATAATACTTGCTTATGACATGAACATAGTGATACACTTTTGTACATGTAATGCACAGTTATGCTTGTATAATAAATATACAGTATAGCATGTATTTAGGTAACGAAGATCATGTTCGTTGTTTTGACTGTGGCATTGGTCTTCGAAGCTGGGAACCCGAGGATGATCCTATGGTTGAACATGCAAGATGGTCACCATCATGTAGATTTATCATCGAAAAGAAAGGTCAAGAATTCATAGACGCTGTACAAACTGCTGTTAGACAACTGGAAGCAGTAAGTTTATTATTTCAGTCAGTTGTTGTACAGATCAGATAAATGACGTTTTGTGCTTGCCTTATATCAGATTCGAGCACAAAGGCTTGTGAACTACCAGATTATTGCTTTTTAATGGTAAATACCGCTGCATTTAATGTTGGCGTAAAATTCTTTTGGGTTATACGTATTTCAATACTTATTTGTATGAGAAAAGCTCAGTTATTTCCGATTATACATATACTACATATATAGACATGTAATAACAATTTCTACAAAAGTCTGGTAAGAACATTCTGTTGTAAAAATTGTCATTTCCATTTTGCCATTTCTTACTTCCAAGTTGCCTTTTCTCTGTCCTTAGATGACATTTCGTAGTTCCAAGTTGACTTTTCTTAGTTCCAAGTTGAAACTTACTGTATAATATAGATCTAGTATAAACCTTGATTTTAAAACTGAAATAAAACTTAATAATGTATCAATTAATTCAATTCATAACGACCAAAGAAAGTGCTAACTTAATAATGAATAATGAAAGAATTCAATTGTTGATCTGTAATGTGGTTGGAAAACTTGCATGAGTGTCAACTATTTGTTTATGTGATAACGTGATATTTGTAATGTTTAAACCTTATCCTCAACAGACAATATTCTAGAATACTGCAAAGTGAATTAAAGAATAACAGCAAACAATGATTATGCGTATTGCTGTGTGTTTGTTTATTTCACATTGGCTAGAGGTATAGAGTAGAGTTGAGATCTCATAAAACATGTTTAACCCGCCGCATTTTGCGCCTGTCCCAAATCAGAAACCTTTGGTCTTTGATAGTCTTGTATGTTTTTATTTTAAATTTTGGTTCATTTACATGTTTCGGAGTTTAGTGTGACGTCCATTTTCGCTGAACTAGTATACCTTATTGTTTAGGGGCCAGCTACAGCCCGCCTTCGGGTGCGGGATTTTCTTGCTGTGTTGAAGACCCATTGGTGACCTTGGACTGTTTTCTGCTCTTTGGTCGGGTTGTTGTCTCTTTGACGCATTCCCGTTTCCATTCTCAATTTTAATGATTGTTTTTTTCAATTTTTGTTATTTAATTACTTTCATCTTAATGCTTTAATGTAACGTTAACTTTTGTTTTTGTTTAAGGAAAACCTGATTGGTCATTCTGAATTCAACACAACCATATTAAATCCAGAAGATGCAGAAAAGAGAATATTACAAGCCAGTCTGTTATAGAAAAGGTTTAAACTTTATATAAAAATAAGGAGATATGGTATGATTTCCAATGAGACAACTATCCACCAAAGTTCAAACGAAGTGGATGTAAGCAATTAAAGGCAACCATACGGCCTTCAACAATGAGAAAACACATACCGTATAGTCGGCCATAAAGGTCCCAAACATGAAAACATGTAACAATTCAATTGACAAAACTAACGGCCTAATTTATAACAAAACAATTTACGAAAAACAGTTATGACAGACACTGAACTACAGGCTCCAGACTTTGGGCAGGCACATATAGAATATGGAGGGTTAAACTGGTTTCTGGCTCCAAAATATCTCCCTAACCTGGGACAGTGGTGTTACATTACAACATAAGAACAAATCATAAAAATCAGTTAAAAAGGCTTAACTCATCAGATGGATACGAAGCAGAAAACATCTAACGAAAACACACACCGAACGTGGCAGCGTAATTATCTATAAATCCCACAACAAAAAGGACACTAAGTACAGATCAGAGAGTACTCGCAGTTACTGACAGATAGTGCAAAGCCAATAACAACTAATAAAAAAATCATGTATCTATAAGCACGTAGATATCCGAAGTGTGGAGAAGTTTTTGTTCTTTACCGTTTCTTAAAATCATTATATCCATTTTGGAAATAGCAATCAACAAAATCAAGTGATTCCAAGTGGTCACTATCACTGTTAATTAAAATATTTATATTTTTGTTTGGGGAAGGAGGATTGCTTTCAAGAAAATAACTTAGGTTTCTTTGTTGGTCTAAAATAAAACTTATAAATATGGAGGATAAAGGAAAGCGAAGAACCCTTTAAATGTTCAGGTCAGTGGATCAAAGGTCAAGACCACAGCTGCTAAAAATGCTGTACAAATTATGAAAATATTCAAAAACTCTGGTTCTAAAAGCAAGGGCACAGAAATAGGTTTCAGTTTATCAAGTGTCTAGATAAACCATTTCAAAGACATGACGACTATATAAAAAGTAATCAGAATTTACACTTGATAGTTTTTAATAATGCAGCAGTATTATTGACATGTTGGGTTAATGTCTCGGTCAGGAGAAACATCTGCCCAACTTATTAAAGAGTAGATGAAATCTCTTGAAATATTGTTTTGTGTATATTTTAGAAACATTATTGGGAAAACACATAAGCCCTAGAGGTTTCGCCATGATCAAGTTACCTGCTAAATTTTTAACTTAATATCCGAAAGGGGTTAATTCGCTTATATACTGCATTTCTTGAGAAGATACTCGAAAAAACGTTATTCTAGTAACTGGGAATTTATCTTATCAGAAAAAATTGGAGGTATAAAATACCTGTTTATTCGCGTTGTTTTTGAGTCCAGCATTCCCTTAAATATAACAGATTAAAGTGAATGTTATGTTGTGTTTTGTGTACTGGTTGCCTTCTCGTCGTTTTCGTTTTTGCCATAGCATTGTCAGTTTGTTTTTCGTTTTTGCCATAGCATTGTCAGTTGTTTTCGACTTTTGAGTTTGAATATTCCTTTTCTCTCTCTCTTTTTCTCCTTATAACTCCAAGAATATAATCTAGCACCATAGGAATACAAGATAAACCATATATATGCATGCAAGTCGGCAGTGCAATCTTTTACTTGTTTCAATTTTTTGCAAATCAATAGTTTTTGTCTTTTATTTATGTAGAGAATGTCGCAATATCCAATCTCAATCGACAATGACAATGAAATATTTATCAATAGTGAAAAATTATTATCTTTTTGCTCTGTAAGTACATGTGTAGGTCGGAAAAATTGATAAGTGAGCAAAAATGTGCGTCTTATAGTCATATTACGACGGATCAACTTGATGTTTCATCGTAAATTATGTGCCAAAACAGACATGCCTTTTTGTTCATTGTCTTATACATAAATTCTTTGAATTCTTATATCCAGACATTCTACCATGTGGACGACCTCCTACTGCAGCAGAAAGGAAGAATCCATTACTTACAAATGCAGCACAAGCGCTGGTAGAATATCGTTATTTACCTAAAACTGTTAAAACTGCAATCGATATCGTATTGCATGAAAAGGGTAAATATTGGTTTTTTTTTGCTCGACAGTAATGATACGACGTTTCTTTTAATCAGATGTCTACGTTCTATGTCTTTAGTGATACTGGAGATCAAAATATTCTGAAGCAAAACCTAAAACAAGCTCAAGGATTTTAAAAAGTCGATCATGTAATGTGTTGTTACATGTACAATATATTAATAAAACTGATCACTTTAACCAATGTCATTTCTTTGGCTCATTCTCATTTAAAATAAATACACAAGAGGAGCGTGTTCTTTACATAACAAATTTAATGTTTTGGACACAATTGCGTTTAAACACACCATATACACACCAAAATATTGGAGATGGTATTAAAAGAAGTATTCCCTTAAATTGGCTTATTTTAAAATTTGGGAAATTATTACCAGTGTACATAATAATATTCTATGCGCCCTTAAAATATGGATGAAAGGCAATGTTGGTTGGAACGGCAAACAAAAAAAAAAAACAACAGTTTGTTCAATACCAATATAAGTGGATGTAATTTATTTTATTTCGTCTTTATATTATGTATCATATAATTAGATAACCTATCTTTTAAATTCTCTCGCAAGTTAACTTCGTAGTCTGAAGTGAAATTCTGAAATTCCGAATTAAATATTCAAAACCCTTGCGTTATTTTACCCCAGAAATAGATGACCTCAGTTACACTCAGATAACTTTTTTCGGATTTTTAGTTTTCAATGTTCTACAGGTTCGTACTTTAAACGCTGGTCCGACATACCAAATCATAAGATGGATATTTTTAAAACTCTTTTGAGCCTGATATTTTCATTACAATAACTTCGATTCGTATTAATATTCTTTAATCTTGTACAGATATTACAAAGTCTATTGGCAGTTATACCACATCTTCTTGTTTTATATAGTCTACCAATTTAAATCTTTTCTCTTAATTATCTTAATCTTCCACTTATTATTTCAGGATGGCGAGAATTGACTTCTTCAAACTTATTGAGTACTATTTTCAATCTTTCTAATAATGGACAGTTAAACGATTGTGATACTATGCAACCCTTTCTTCAAGACAAAATACTTATCAACAAAAAGTGGGGACTTGAGCCAATATTAGGTATATTCAGATTCAAGCCAGTTTATAAACCTACTTTTCTTTCTAACGTATAATACCTATGATCCTTTCATACTTTCTGTCATATCATAGAGACTAGAAATACCCGTGAACTTGCAGACATGTAAACCGGATTATCATGTTTATATTAAATTTTCACATTCGTCAATTGATGAGGTACATGTCGTAATTACTAATTGAAACGAAGTCAGTGACATATTTCCGCCAAGTTCCATTGCTTACTACATTTCATCATGGACTCAATTTAGCGACTTTTAGACATATTTTATTTTCATTGGAAAAAGCTGTGTTACGTTGTTGTCAAACGTTTTGGTTGATTTATTGATCAATCTTGTTTCATTTTGATACTTTTGGTACGTTATTGTTTTTGATATGTTCTTGATTTCCATTGGGACTAGAAGTATTGACATAAGTCCAAATCAGAAGACATGAAGAAGACATTTAGAAATAATCTTATTTTTCGAACTTTTCCTCCGATATTCCAAATCAAAGTAAATAATATTGATTGTACGATTGATTGTTGAATCATTAACAGTGTTATCGTCCAGTGGCAATCATTTCACGCGAGAATGAGAACAAACACGTCAAATTTACTCAAAATATCTAATCTTTTAGTACCTTTAATTGTCAACTGATTTTGTTTAAATAGATGTTTTTTTAATTTTTAAGATTTTCTTGAGAATGTATAGCAATGAACTTAATCTGATTGCTTTCTGAAATTGATACAAAGATAAAAAAAAAAAAAAAAAAGAAGAGTTTTAAGAGAGACCAAAACCTCTAGGATTGCTGATTTTTATTTCATGTGATCTTTGGCATACAAGAAAATTTTAAATAAATGCAGAAACTCTGGCCCCATCCATTTTAAATGATTAAAACACTAGTTTTTGAACACGGAAAAGACAAATTTTACAAAAAATCTTTCTAATATATAACAACCGATTGTACGCAGTACATCTATGTGGTTTTAAGTTATGATTATGTTCGTTGTTTTGGAAGAAACAGATAGATCAGTTTATAGTTTAAAATGCAGCACTTTAGTAAATATCGGGTTTTCAAAACTTTTCTTGAACATTGTGTCGTTGATTCTTATCTATCAACCACAAAAATAACTTGTGATTTGAAAGCACTTTAATAAACTCACATAAATCCAGTAGAATAATAAGCCTTTACTTTTCTATTTTGTTAAAAGTTAGAGACATTTAAGGCCTTAATGCATCCTCTTATGTACATTGAGAATATAATTAGAGATTTGTCTCACATTTTGTTTTCAGACATAAAACAAAAGATGCTCCATGAAAACAGGGAGATGAGAGAAAGAATGTTATGTAAAATATGTTGTGAAAACATTGTGTGTATTGCATTTTACCTTGTGGTCACCTGATTAGCTGTTCCCAGTGTGCACCATCTCTTGAAACTGCCCGGTCTGTAGGACGGAGGTCAAAGGTTCTTTTAGAGTCAGCTTTGCAGTTTAAATATTTCATATAATCTCATTAATACCGTATCATGTGATAAAATTTTTCACTCTCATAAGGACAATGGATAAAACTTTAAAGAATATACGCACATTTATTACTAAAATTTACTATCATTTGTTAACTGAATATATTATGAAAACATGTCCGACTAATAAATCATGATTAATTTAGTGTATCTATACATAATTATGTTTTAAAATATTTAATATTATTACACGCTTGATAGGAATACACTTTTGTGTAAATGAAACAACGGCATTAAATTATTTCCAAATCAATATTTATTTCATTGTTTAATTTGCCATAACAAAGGATAAAAGATTCAACAACTATCTGAGTTTAATTTGACATAACATAGCGTAAACGATTCAGGAATCATGTGAATTTAATTTGACATAACATAGCGTAAACGATTCAGGAATCATCTGAGTTTAATTTGACATTATATAGTCTAAAAGATTCTGCAATCGTTGGTGTCTAATTTGACATGACATTGTGTAAAAACATTCAGAAATCGTTTGAGTCTTATTAGAGATTTCCAATAAAACGACATAAGTACGTAACTCGACGTACGGACCTAATGGGACTGATTATTGTTAATCATTGAATTTGATTAAATACGTCGCTCAAGTTTAAACCAAGTATTCCAAGACTTCTAAAATCACGCACTGGAATTTTCGCCCATATAAGATAATTCTATCATGACAAAATTATAGAAATCTTGCATTTTATTTAACACATGGTTCTCCAGATTCCCGCCTTTATTTTCACTGACATAAGATCACATATAAAACACGTATCCCATACCTATCATACGATCGATTTGAGTTATCTTTCATGGTTTTGATTATGACAATTATTTTTCAATTTACTTTGCAGATGAACGCCCCATTATGCCTTTTTGTATCCGATGTTTTCTTTCTTTCTTTTTCTTTATCCATCTTTTATTATATTTATTGCGGGAAAAATTATGCAGGATATTTTTCTGACAATTTCATAAATATCGAAACCAGTGTTTGTCAGAATCTGTCTCTTTATAAAAGTTGAAAATAGAGATAAAACTATCGCTTCCACTTCATTTCTAAACAAACGTATTTTTCATTTATTATGAAATGTATTAATAAAAATTCCTATATAGGCTGTATTTTAGAAGGTGTGCTCGATAAAGGATTGTTATGTGTTGTTTTGTTTAACGAGAATGCTATCGGACACATTTCCAGGCAATTTTTTGTAATATCCCCTGAAGTAAATTAACTTATAGTATTTTATCCATTTTATTGATAAACAATTAATGGGGGTCAGGTAAGAAACATCGAACATCATAAGATAATAAGATTTCGTTGCCAGATGCGGATCCAGGACATTGAAAAGGGGACCTAGGCAACGTTGGAAGTGGAATATGCTCCCTCCCCCTAAATCCTCCTTTTGGTTGCGCTATGCAGTCAAAACAGCTCTCTTTCGACGTTTAATTCCAAATGCAGTGTAGAATATGACGATTTTACGCAACACTAAAATATAAGTATTTACTGGATACAGGGCCATATATATAGTGTTCCTCGCATATGTATTTTACATATGCATATTTAGGACGAGAAGATGAATATGAACCAGACTTTGTATTATAACGCAGGAAGACATGTCACCCTACCCGGACACGTGATTCTGACTCGGACCGACCAATCTTTGGTCTTGGTAATTATATGCCATGCATTTTGACAAAAGCTATACGTATAAAGTTAAAAGACAGAGTGGAACTTAAACTTTAATATCCCCAAATCTGTATAAAAGCATTTTAGAGGAGATCATACATATAATTCTGTCAATTATTTTGTTTTTATCAGGATCTGTTTTAATTGAATGCTGAGAACTAAATCTTTAACAAATAGTTTCATTGAAATATATTGGTTAATGTGCATTCAAAATATTATTAATTCAAGATAAAATTCCACAACTCTGGATTTATTATTTACCATTCCCCATTTTGGGTGTTTCCTAAGCGTTGCGGGATGTACCAGTATGTTCTCTATACACGTCCAGTAGCAATGAGGACGTCTTATCAAATCTAATGTAGGTGCGTACATTAGTTCTACACGGAACAGAACCAGGGAACCATAGGGGGCGGGGGCTGTTGCAAGACAAAATGTCTGCCCTTTGTAAAATGCTCTTTTCCATGTACGATTGAAATTATGCTGTCTTCATGGTCGACCTAGCATGCAGTTTTCATCTTTTAATGTCCAGCAACAACAATCAATTGTTATGATATTGTAACTATCATATCTATTTAGTTGGCCTAATTTGTTTTGTGTGGCCTAAGAATGTTTACATTATATTTTGTTATATTGTGTACAAATTATACACATTGTGTTACAACTATGCAGTTTAGAATTCACTGGAACATTCATTGATACTCATGGAATGATTAGAACTTTCTATTTCACTTACATAACGTTTCCAGAATGATCATAACAAAAGATGCGTAATTTATATTTCTAGCGTTGTCTAGAAATTTCCGTTTGAGTATTTAAATGCAGACCCAAAAGTTAGTTAAATATAGAGATTTAGACATAGACATAGATAGACTTAGACATCGTTAGACATCAACATTCTCAGTAGTTGGATTGACACTATTTTTACAAACTACATCATACTAGATTGTGACCAATTGGATATTATATTCTGTGGATTCCCGTGAAGATTTCCGGATAAAGAAAAGATAAAAGATTGGACTCATATTTTGACAGTTAAGTTGACATTTCTTTTTGTGTAATACTTTTGTAAACTAGTGTATAATAAATCTTGTTAAATTTTATTATTGATTTGTGTCTTTTGTTGGCTACAATTAAAGTCGATTTTTCTGTCCATAACAGAAATTGGGGCTCGTGTTCGGGATTACGTAAATATCTCATTGAAAATTGTTCAGTATTTTTATTAGAGTTAGCCAACAAAATTCTACAAAATGACATTTGATGCTGGTAAATTTTTGAAAACGCCAGACCTGGAGGGGTTTGATAAACTTAAAAAAGAAGAATTAGTGTTGCTTGCTAAACATTTACAAGTAGATTTTAGAGTATCTATGAGAAAACAAATTATAAAAAATTTGGTAATAGACAAATTAATTGATGCAGAAATTTTTGGTGAAGAGGCTCTTGAACTTAAGGTCGAAAATGTTGATGCTATCAAATTAAAACAGCTTGAGTTAGAACATGAATTTAGATTAAAACAATTAGAAAAGGAAGACGAATTTAAATTAAAACAATTGGAAAAAGAAAAAGAAGAAAAGAAGGCAGAACTTGAAATGAAAGAAAGGTTAGAGATGGAGAAAAGAAAAGAAAAAGAAGATGAATTTAAATTAAAACAGGCAGAACTTGAAATGAAGGAAAGGTTTGGGATGGAGAAAATGAAAATTGAAATGGCAAAAGAAGAAAGCAACACTAAATTCCAATCAAAATCAGAACATTTTAATTTTGATGCAGCAAAAAATATACGTTTGGTTCCCAAATTTTGTGAAAAAGCAGTTGACAAATTTTTTCCACAGTTTGAGAAAATTGCTCAAAATTTGAAATGGCCGAAGCTTTTTGGACTACAATGCTGCAAAAGTGTTTTTGAGGGCAAGGCCGCTGAAATTTACTCAGCACTTTCATCCGAACGAAGTTCTGATTATGACACGGTTAAAAAGGAAGTTTTGAAAGCTTATGAGCTAGTGCCAGAAGCATATAGACAGAAATTTAGGTCTTATAAAAAGTTTGATTCACAAACCTATGTTGAATTTGCTAGGGAAAAAGAAGATCTATTTGATAAATGGCTTACGTCAAAGAAAATTTTGATAATTTAAGACAATTGATGTTATTAGAAGAGTTCAAGCAGTGTGTTCATTTAGACTTAAAAACACATTTAGATGACAAAACTGTTGAGACTTTACAAGATGCAGCTGTTATTTCCGATAATTATACCCTTTCACATAAAAGAAGTTTCAAAGGTCACAATTTTAATACTTCGAGTGGAAATTACAAGAATCAAAGCACTGAGCGTACTGATGGTAAGCCTGTTGCACAGAATAAGAGTCAGTCTAGTTATAATATGTCTAGTCCGAAATTTGATACTTTTGAGAAGAAGTCACTGACTTGTGCTTATTGTAAGAAGAATGGTCACCTAATGGCTGATTGTTTCAGACTCAGAAGAAGAATGAAAGAGATAATAAGCCCAAGACCAGTGCTTGTACGACACCCGTTTTACCCATACGTTGGAATGTCCTGCGAGTCAGGCTTTTAAGTCCAGTTTTTGTGATTACATGGAGGATTATATACCCTTTATGTCTGATGGGTTTGTTTCTATTGTTGATAATACTACTCCTCAGCCTATTAAGATTTTACGGGACACTGGAGCTTCTCAGTCTTTATTGTTAGAAGGTGTGTTGCCTTTGTCCGAGGATACTTCTGTTGGTGCCTCCGTTTTGTTACAAGGTGTGGAGTTAGGTTGTATAGATGTTCCCTCCATCGTATTTATCTTAAGTCAGATTTGATTACTGGACCAGTTGTTGTGGGTGTTCGTCCTAATCTCCCTGTTGAGGGTGTTTCATTATTGCTAGGAAATGATCTAGCTAGGAACAAAGTGGTTGCTGAACCAATTGTTATCAGTGAACCGGTGGTGGATGTTAAATCACCTGAAGATGATGCTGAACTGTATCCAGCTTGTGTCGTTACTAGGGCGATGGCTAGAAAACAACAAAATGAGGATTTGCAAGAAGACCAGTTTGATTACATGGACCTTTCTTACACCTTTCTAGCCAACATTGAAGGTCCCGGTAGCTCAGAGAAGGCCGTAATAAGACCACCTAGCATTAGCAAGAATGTAATTATGCCATGGCCAGACGTAAACAGCCATTCATTAGACCGAAGGAAATTTGTCGAAGAACAAAATAAAGACCCTGATGTTCTTCAGCCCTGCAAGAGGGCTCAACCACAGGAAGAAGCAGACAAAGTGGCCGAATGCTATTACCATCAAGACGGCATTTTAATGAAAAGTGGAGGCCCCTGATGCTACCCCAGAGGAGGAATGGAGAGTGGTATACCAAGTGGTGGTGCCTAAAGTCTATAGGCAAGACATTATTGGTCTTGCCCATGACACCCCCTTGGCTGGACACTTAGGTATAAGGAAGACTTGCTTGAAGATCTTGCAGCATTTCTACTGGCCAAGACTTAGAAATGATGTCGCAGAATACTGCAAATCATGCCATATATGCCAGGTTGTTGGTAAGCCTAACCAGAAAATACCACCAGCACCACTTCTGCCTATTCCAGCCTTTGAAGAACCTTTCAGCCGAATACTCATTGATTGCGTTGGACCTTTACAGAAGACCAAGACTGGAAATGCGTATTTATTGACAATCATGTGTACCTCTACTCGCTTTCCTGAGGCTATTCCGTTAAGGAATATCAAGACACCTACTATTGTCAAAGTTTGATCAAATTTTTCACGCTAGTAGGACTTCCAAAGTCTATACAGTCCGACCAGGGTTCAAATTTCATGTCAGGTTTATTTCAGCAAGTCGTGTACCAGTTAGGGATTGCTCAGTATAGGTCAAGTGCTTATCATCCAGAATCTCAAGGTGCCTTAGAACGTTTTCATCAAACATTGAAGAACATGATCAGAACTTTTGTCTTCAATTTGACAGGGATTGGGATCATGGTGTTCACTTTTACTTTTGCGGTCCGAGAGGCTGTTCAAGAATCCCTTGGTTTTAGTCCCTTTGAGTTGGTATTTGGTCATACTGTAAGGGACCTTTAAAATTGATTAAGGAAAATGGCTTACTGAACACATTGACTTGAATCTTCTAGACCATGTATCTAGATTGAAAGAAAACTGTTCAGAATAAGATGAAAATATGGTATGATAAAGATGCCAGGGACAGATTTTTGAGCCTGGTGATAAGGTACTTGTATTTTGCCAGTCCCTGGACATCCATTACAAGCTAAATGTTGTGGTCCTTATACCATAGAGAGTAAAATCAATGATTTGAATTATATTGTAAAACACCAGGTCGGCGTAAACAAAATAGAGTGTGTCACATTAATATGCTAAAACCATATTTTGAGCGTACTAATGAAGGTGAGAGTAAACCAGTTGCCACTTTAGCCATGGTTAAATTGGAGAACAATCATGACAAACCAGATGTAATTGAACCACCTTTTAGTTCTAAAACTATGGAAGAGACAGTTAGATTGAAAATTCAGAAATTTTGTCAAATTTAGATTCAAAACTTGCACATCTGTCTTTTGATCGTAGAGAAAATTAAAATCTTTGGTATTTTCTTTTAAAATCTTTTTCCAGATGTGCCAAACAAAACCACTGCTGTTTGTCATGATGTCGATGTAGGTAATGCTTCTCCAATTAAGCAACATCCTTACCGGCTCAATCCACTCAAACTTGAATTTATGAGACAAGAAATTAAATATATGCTTGACAATGATATTATTGAGCCGAGTAACAGTGAATGGAGCTCTCCTTGTCTCCTTGTGCCCAAACCAGATAAAACCTTTCGTTTCGTAACTGATTTCAGAAAAGTAAATTCTATTTCTATTTCAAAATCTGATTCTATCCGATTCAAGGATAGACGACTGCATTGATAACATTGGACAAGAAAAATTTGTGAGCCAATTTGATTTATTGAAAGGTTACAGGCAAGTCCCATTGACACAGAGAGCTCGAGAAATATCAGCTTTTGTCACACCAGACGGCTTATTTCAATATACTGTAATGCCGTTTGGCATGAAAAGTGCTCCAGCTACATTTCAAAGAATGATCAATAATGTTATAAAAGATTTAGACTTTTGTTATGCTTATATTGATGATCTTATTGTATGTAGTGATAGCTGGGAAGAGCATTTAACACATTTATATGATACTTTTGATAGATTGTCACAATCAAATTTGACTTAATCTTGGTAAAAGTGAATTTTGCCAGGCCACTGTTAATTATTTAGGGCATACAGTTGGTCAAGGTCAAGTGAAACCTATTACGGCTAAAGTGGATGCAATTATTAAATTTCCTCCTCCTACAAATAAAAACAACTTATGAGATATTTAGGCATGATTGGATTTTATAGGAAATTTTGTTTAAATTTTGCTACTGTTGTTCAATCATTGACTCATCTTTTACGGAAAGATTCTAAATTCATCTGGAGTGAAAATTGTCAAAACGCTTTTGAAAATAGCAAATCACTTTTAATTAATAGTCCAGTTCTGATCACTCCAGACTTTGAAAAACAATTTAAACTTGCCGTTGATGCAAGCGATGTAGGAGTTGGAGCTGTTTTATATCAAGAGACAGATGATAATGTTGAAAAACCTATATCATATTTTTCTAAGAAATTAGATAAACATCAGAAAAATTATTCAACTATTAAAAGAGTGTTTTGCACTGCTGTCTGCACTTCAACATTTTGATGTATATTTAAATCCCACTGTGCATCCTATTCTTGTTTATACTGATCATAATCCTCTCACCTTCATACATAAAATGAGAAACAAGAACCAGAGATTGACTAGGTGGAGTTTATTGTTACAGGAATATGATGTTATTGTAAAACATATTAAAGGTAAAGATAATGTAATAGCAGATGCTTTATCTAGAACTTATTAAAACACTGTGTATATACTATGTATTTTTGTACATATTATTCATGAAAAGTTTTGTTACACTCAAACTTTTTAGGGGGAGGTGTTATGATATTGTAACTATCATATCTATTTATTTGGCCTAATTTGTTTTGTGTGGCCTAAGAATGTTTACATTATATTTTGTTATATTGTGTACACATTATACACATTGTGTTACAACTATGCAGTTTAGAATTCACTGGAACATTCATTGATACTCATGGAATGATTAGAACTTTCTATTTCACTTACATAACGTTTCCAGAATAATCATAACAAAAGATGCGTAATTTATATTTCTAGCGTTGTCTAGAAATTTCCGTTTGAATATTTAAATGCAGACCCAAAAGTTAGTTAAATATAGAGATTTAGACATAGACATAGATAGACTTAGACATCGTTAGACATCAACATTCTCAGCAGTTGGATTGACACTATTTTTACAAACTACATCATACTAGATTGTGACCAATTGGATATAATATTCTGTGGATTCCGTGAAGATTTCCGGATAAAGAAAAGATAAAAGATTGGACTCATATTTTGACAGTTAAGTTGACATTTCTTTTTGTGTAATACTTTTTGTAAACTAGTGTATAATAAATCTTGTTAAATTTTATTATTGATTTGTGTTTTTTGTTGGCTACAATTAAAAGTCGATTTTTCTGTCCATAACACAATTAATTAATCAATTAAACGTGATTAAAATTATGATTTTTCTTGCATTTGTAAATGCTGGAAACTATTTTGCAATTAAGATTTTCAATTAACCGTCCACTCCCTACTGGCATTGACGTCTTTAAACGAAGTTCAGGCTTTGACTGCCAAGATTCAAATCATTTGCTTCACCAGAAATAAAATCCAAGTTACGCTTCTGTTGATTGATTGATACTTGGTTGCTTAACGTCCAGTTGCAAATAAATTACATGCATATTTAACGTGCACAGAAATCGTGACATTCTCTCTACAAGAGGCATCGGATTTAACGTCCCACTATGACAATGGTTTAACTGCCGGTCGGAACAAGACCATATTTCTATTCCCCGCTCACCATTGAGGGTTACTGTCAAATCGAGCACACTGCAATAAGACCAAAGAGACAGTTATGAATATGGAAGAAACGTATACATGTACATGTATTACTCAAAACAACAAGAATATGTGGCCTTACGACACAGTGCCCCTTCACATGCTCATATTTCCATGTTCAGTGCACCACCGTAATCCGGGTCAAACTCTAATTTGGTATATAATTTTAAAAGTTTTATATTTTGAACGGAACGGAAGAACGGACGAATGCACAGACCAGTTAATATAATATCCCTTGCTATCATAAGTTGGTCATAAAACTAAAATGATCATTTTACTTAAAAAACCTTCAATCAAATATTTCGTACATGTCCGTTTTTCATACATATTTGCATAAGTCAAACGCCAAATATTTCAGAAATACAAAAAGTATAAACATTAACTGATTCAGTAAAGTGTAATCATATTTTGTCTTTAAGATGCGTCCTCATAAATTCCATTTGATAAAATTCTTTGGAAAGGTGACAAAGTACTAGCAGAAAGATGCAGCAGTGATCTGAATTTCAACCTCTGACCAAAGTATCTTGAAATAAATTATAGAACTATCATTAGTATGCTAAAATTAGAAGAAACAAGTCGTGTACACCTTTTATATTCCGGTGTGTTTGAAACTCATGTTATAGTTTTATAACGTATAAATCAAAAATGAGAATATCTTCTCGCTTCAGATACCATTATTTTATTTTTCAAACTTAATTTTGATTTAGTAACTTTAAGAATTCATCCTTTGAGAGATACATATATGGATCAAGTGAAATGACGAAGTAATTAATGATCGGTGGATTTGATTACCGGTAACTGAATTAATTATTCGCTTGAAAGTTTGTTGTCAATAAAATCATCCCAAATTTAATGACAAAATATGTAAAGAATTAAAATAGCAGATTGTGCTAATTTTTAAATAGCATCTATTCCAACAAAGTATGTGTAATCAGCGTGCCAAAACTTCATGCAGTGTATGCTCCCCTCCGTCATCCTTCAATGCAATAGGCCGAGATACGGTCAGATAGGTTGGTTATGTCGGGTAATGTCATTTTATTGGAAATCTCTATTTGACATAATATTGAGTATACATTTTTCAACTCATACGATATTCAAGAGCTTGCAGCTGCTACTCGGACTTTGTAAAACGTCATAGGCGACTGAGCAAAAAAATTAACGAGACATGGTTTTGTCAAAGAACGTCTCGTCCTTTTTCTCAAAAAGGTAATCGAAAAGTACCGAGACTTAACTGATGAATATCCAGTGTCTACTTCACATATATACAATATGGAATTGAGTTAAAGATTTTACGTTCTGAAGTTGTGTATCAATTTATTGACTACATTTTTCTTTTATTTGTCTTGGTATATTTTGACCTTTACCATTTTTTCCATTTTCGGTGGTGTCCTTTTGGCGTGGCTTGGTATTTATAAATCCGGCAAATGTGTTATTGTGCTTTGGTAAAAAAATTGTGTTTTTGTGTTTCGTTTTTGCTTATGTGCTTTGTCTTGAGTGTCTGTGTGCCATTTGGTTTTCTTTGCTGACATAGTTGTTTGTTTTAAAGACTGTTTAAGATTATAACACAATGTTGACTGCTGTACCCCAATTTTTGACATCTTTACCTATTATGTTTGTTTGTTTTGCTCACAATTGTTGTCAATATAATGGAATTGTATGCGACTGTCATACAAGGGAGAGGTTTAATTAGCTATAAAATTAGGTTCAATCCACCATTTTCTACATAAGTAAATGCCTGTACCAAGTCAGGAATATTCCAGTTGTTTTCCATTCGTTTGATGTGTATGAGCTTTTGATTTTACCATTTGTTTGAATTTTCTTTTGAGTTCGGGATTTTTGTTAATTTACTTTTTTGTACTATTATGTTCCTTTTGTTTGTATGACTCTTGAGTGTTTCGTTATTTTCACACCTAGTCTTTTAGGTTTTTGGATTTGTGCATTCCTGGTGCAGGTGGGCCCAGAACTGCGATTCGGACTCTTCAGGTTTTATAGTGTTGTTTTCATTTTGTTTACCTTTATATTCTACTTAATTTTTACTTTTACTCTATGTACTATCACATACAATAACTCTTTTGGTGGCGTCTCTGTCAGATTTATTTGTATGTTTGTTTGAATTTTTTTGTCAGTTGTATTGTATGTTTGTGATGTATGTGTACACCGTTTATGCTCCTGGATCCCAAATATTTTTACATTTAATAACTATGTGTGTTTGTGTTACTCACCTTATTTTGTCAATATAACGGGCAGTTTAGCGGCTGAAAACAAAGTTTAACCCAACATGTTCTGAAAAAATGCCTATACCAAGTCAGGAATAGGACAATTGTTTTCCATTCATTTAGTGATTTATATTGTCTAACGTTTGATTTGTAAGGTATAATTGACTTCCCCCTTTTCAGTTTACCATTGAGTTCGGTTTTTTGTTAATACTTTGTTGTAGACGAAATGTGCGTCTGACTTACAAAATTTTAGGCCTGGTATTTTGATGAATAAATCAACAACTACTCGGTCGATGCCACAACTGTTGGAGGTTTCATCACCGAGGGTTTCACCAGCCGTGCAATCAGCACTTGTGTGTTGACATGAAATTCCATCTATATTGTCATATATTTATACCTTAACTGTTTACAAAGCTTTTGACTTATTCGGTTATTTTATAATATGGCAGGCACATCATGGCATTCTCTTAAACCCTTACTTTCAAATTAAATTCTATTTGTCAATATTTTGTTTACTGTAATTAAGGGCAGTATATTTCGATTTGCGATGTTTTGCTCGTCTGTTCTCCCAGACCAAGAAGCTCGACAATAAATGTAGGTGGTTATTTCATTTCTACGAAAAAGACTCTAATCTCTCCAGGACAAACCATCTGATTTCATTGTTGTCTGCGTCGAAGGAAATATAAACATCCCTTTTTAATTTATTTTGAAATGTTTCATCTATTGATAAAACTGATATTTAAGAACTGTAACCTCGTAATGGAAACATGTCATATT